>JAVQKC010204074.1:0-13127 GCA_036025475.1 Philypnodon macrostomus | reverse complement strand
ACGGAAGCATGGCTGCCAGTTTGCGCCTACGGCCCCTCCGACCACCACCGAACACCAATCACACAACCACATTCATTCGTAGGCAATGTGGGTTAAGTGTCTTGCCCAGGGACACAACGACAGTGTGCGTTTGGACGGGGGCTCGAACCACCAACCGTCTGGTCGAGGGGCGAGCGCCTGCACCACTGCACCACTGCCGCCCAAAATAATAACTATGAAAACTCTTTACATCATAGAACGGGGTCAGATAAAGCATTTTTTTAAATTTTGGGATATTTACAGACTGCACCTTTAACTTTGGGGATTATATGCGCACACACAACACAAACATGTCTGCAGCCTCACATGACCCGCAGGACTAGTTTACTCTTCTGAACGCACACGGGTCATCTGCTCAAAGTGCACCCTGCCTTTAACTCGGTCACCGTGGGCGACCGTAGAAAACCATGGCACTTGCTTCTCCGGTCGCTCCATAAAAGCCTCCGTAAAAAAATCTCCTACTACAGCAGCGTGGGCTTCTTTGCAAGGCATCAAACCGCCATTGGTCTCATGGCTTTGAAGAGTGTTTCAAAGGTACATCAAAGTCCGCTGGAGAACAGACGAACGGTGACACGGCTGCTTCAAAACACTGAAGAAATCTGGGCCTCGGCTAAATTCACTTGGACTTGTGAGGCTACATAATGTCATGAATCTAAAGGTATGTTATAAAAAGACATTGTACTGGTCGTATTATTATAAAACAAGCTCCATCTCAGAAGCCACACATCTTGACAAGGATTAGATTTGATTGTTCTCGTTCAAGGGGTAAATGCTATTGTATCGTATTGTATTGTATTGTATTAAAAAGCCCTTTAATCTACCTGTCACCTGGAGCTCCCCCCTTATCAGATTCATACCACTACATTTTGGGGAATAAAAGTATTGTACCAAACATCAATGAGGGTAGAAATATTATGTACTGTCTCAAAATGCAGGTATACAATAAAACCTGTGCCTTTGTTGCAAATCAATACGCTTCTAGACCATTCTGCAGGTATATAGTTAGCACAGATCATGGGCACCTCGCTCCATCTGTAGCCCGGGTTCATCTGCCACTCACCTGTCAGCCTTGCCAACACATACACACCTCCCCGCTCCAGCAGAAGGTAATTAACTCCTCAAGACTGCAATCTGCTGACAGCCAATTATACCGCTCAAACACACACTCTAAAGACCGCAGAACATAACCAGGCATTTAATGAAGCGGAGAGAGTCCAGAGCATGTTTGTTTTCAAGGGAAGTCAGTCATGAATGCCAATGTTAGAGAAGGCAAGGCTGTGCTGTTAAGAATTATCTGTCAATGCAAATGGATAATCTGCTACTCACATGGCAACAACTCAATACATTTAGTCGTGCATGCATGTTCGAGGCAGACCTGCTCCAGTTCATGCATCAGAATGAAGGAGAAACAGGGAGCTTTGAATCTTGCATTGGGAGCATGGTGTGGTGGTTGGTGAATATGTATTGAGATAATGAAGACTGGGGATTGAAATGAATTAGGAAATGCAACAGTAACTCAAATAATAAGCAATCTCTGAAAAAAACAGATCACTGAACCTTTCACAGTCTGTAACAGAACGTTCTGGAATGTAGGCGACTGGAGGCAAGACCATAATACAGAACAGAGAAACTAGCATTAGTCACAAAATATTGCAAATGAAGATGCCTACTATAGACCCCTTCACAGTCTGTTCCAGAAAGTTCTAAATTCTGGAATGGAAGCAGCTGGAGACAAGACCATAATACATTTTCTATGGAGAAATTAGAATTAGCCTCAAAATACTGCAAATGAAGATGGTTTTGACAAACTCCCTCCACTCTCTACATGTAGGTGATGTCAGAGCCTGGGTAGGGAACATTAGTGAATGTACCTCACATTGTATGTTTATTTAATGTACACATTAGTAACAGTTAGACTTTTGGCTGGAGGTTAATTTCTTGATTTTTAGGTTTTACTGGACAAGTCCTCACAGAGTGTTGAAGACCACAATCGTTTTTTCATTGTATGTATGTATGTATCTCTCACCACAAACACCACTTTTTTGTAAAGTTAAATCAGTTTTGCTCCAGTCGCCTCCGTTCCGGAACTTTGAACATTCATATGACGCACGTTTTAAGGGTCTATAATGCACTAACTATGCCAACCCAACCTGACCGAACACAGTATATTGTGTGAATTACAAGGACATTTATTCTCTGTGGACACTGAGCAGTAAAGATCTGGCCTGGCTCTAACATACTGTAAATCTGTAATGAGCCGGTGTAGAATTAGCCAACATTAATTATGCCTGACTTTCATTAACGACATGAAACGCTTCCCGGGCTTTTAGCTCGTGACAACAGACAGATCTGAGACGAACGCTTGTTACTGTATATCTGACACTGGCACAGACCAGGCGTCAAATCCGCTTTGATGCTACATATCAGAAAACGGCAGGGGACATCATTATCAGGATTTTGGACAAAAATACAGACGATAGACTCAGACGCTGTGGGCCTGAGTGGAGCCTTCAGGTTAAGGGAACTTGTATGTATCGTATGTATCTAACTTTATATTCAGTCACAGATGTATCGACCCAACATCGGTATCGGACAATATTCACAATTTTGATAGATGTTGGTATCGGTCTGTACAGATGGCTGATGGTAGCCAGTTCAAAAAGGATCAATTCTAATATGTAGGTTCAGAAACAGTCAGGGAAAGATAATCATGTTCAAAAAGTCTACATTTAGGGATAAAATGTAGTAAAAAAATATATCTATGGATTCAGAATATCGGTATCGGTATCAGAATCGGTATCGGACAAGAAATGCCATAACGGTGTATCCCTCGTCACTTCTGATGGTTCAATGATGATCTTCCATTTATAGACCATTTTCAAGACACACACAGAGGACTTTACAACTGAGTGTGTTAATTCATTTCACAGTCATTCTCCGGTGATGACAAGCTACCTAAAGCCACAGCTGCCCTGGGGCATACTGACTGGGAAGAGGCAGTCATATCGTGCCAATGGCCTATGAATGCACCATTCTCGAACATATTCAAACATAGACAAAATGGATGAAGTGTCTCACCCAAAGGCACAACTGGCAACCAGTATGTCAGGTTACAGTGCTAGTTCTGCAAAGCTAAGGCAATACTGTTCATTTTTTAACAGTCACTCTTCACGGTGATGAGAAGCTACCTATAGCCACAGTTGCCCTGGGGCATACTGTATAGGTCCCTGGATGGAATTCTGGCTCAAGTCCACCATGGTGAAAGTTGTGACTGCTTAAATTCTGATTTTACACAGTTCTTGGACTATACAAATAAATATTACCGGAAATAGTATATATTTCAATCTATAACAGAGTACATTATGGTTAAAAATTAGTATAAATTGCCATATAAATGTAGAGTCAGGCTATAGTACATCCAGTTTAAACGCTCGGATTGGAAGCCATTAATATGACTAGATTCCACTTTAGAACATATCTAAATCCTCAGAGGGGCAGTTCTGGAAGTATGATGTTCTGTAACTGCCCCTTCATCTGCAGCCTCTTCTGAGCCTAAACAAACCACAGTTGTTATAAAGCTCCAGTCATCAGCTAGAGTTAAACAGTTGACAGATGCTCCCAAGTGTTAATGTTCTGTACAACTACACACATAATGGCTTTTTGTAAAACCATGAGGCAGCTAAAGGAGCGGGCCGAAATTATTTTGACATAAAAATGTCTCCGATCATTACTGTGGCTGTTTAATGTAATACTCAGTCCGCTCTCTCTGCTGTGGCATTGTGCGGCTCAGGTGACCCACTTTTCTTTTACTGAACTCTGATAACTATGCATAATTTTACATTAAGTAGCAATAGATCTTCAGTTGGTTCCCCACAGAGAGGTGTGCTGAGGTATAGCCACTGTGTGTAGGATTTTACTAACAGTAGGGGTCCAAAGCCAGCCTCCACACTCAAGCTAAATCCAGAGGATGATGTCTTGGGAGGATACTGACCTATTTAAAGGTACCTTCAGCCTTTCTCTTCTTCATATCAGGTTATGAATTTAGTAGACTCTATCACTATAGGGATTGTTTGCATTTGACCCATTTTTCAATGCAGATGGGGGAACCTGCAGGCCCTTCTCCAGGTCTTGGTCTAGAGTTTAAGCCTGTATTATTGACCTGCTCCTATGAAACCAGCAACAAACAAAATGTGCTGATATTATACCACCTTTAACCAAGGCTAAAGAGTTTGTTTTTATTAACACAATATTATACAATAATGTAGCCATGAATGAAAATATGCATATTCAGATATTCAGATATTTGATTATTTAGTTCTACTTAGGCCTTGTTTTGTTATGCGTGACCCTCCTCCGCCCCATCACCACCTGAACCACTCAGGTGCATCATCCCTTCTGCCTCATCTGGGCGCTCCCGCTTCTTCTACTCATCTGGTCATCTCAAGCCTCCACCAGTGTCTAGGCCCTGGGGGGGAGACTTACTCATACACGTTCAGCATATATCTCCATGCACATGTCTTTCCCCCCAGGCCTAAACACCAAATGTGTATTTTACCACACTCAATAAATCATCTCTAATGCCTTTCTGCGAGTCTCTCCAGGTTGAAATACAACCATTACTGCTTAACTGAAGTTGCATCAAAATATCATAATCAACATGGTAATCAAATCATATTGTTCAGTCTTAAAACCCTCCATCTTAAACTCCTCCCTTGTTGCTCAGAGGCAGGTGGAGGTGAGCGATTGCCCATGTGAGCGCTGTAGGACCCCGAACCCCCACCATGCCCGTCTCTTTACGCAACTGAGCTCAGAGGGCGGCCGTGGCGGTCAGAGGCGAGAATAGACCACACGCAGAGCTATGTCCTCAGTATCTGTGTGAGATGAGAGGCAGACGTGAGCCCGGAGGAGTCTTAGTGCTCGGACACCAGGGAGCCACTGACATGTTTCTATCGATATAATAGTGTTCGTGCTGAGGAGAATTCTTCACGTCGGGATGGGTTCAAAAGTCAATATTATGATGGTATGTCAGTGAATTGAGGCCCCTCTTCATCTAGATGTATTCTTCTTCTGCTTCTCAAATGCACCATGAAATCCAAGCCTGTGTGCAGTCTGAATATTCTCCTGTTTCCACCATCAACCCAAAATATGCACAACAGACTTGCAACTCTATTCTGACCAGGCTGTTGATTTAAGATCTGGAGAATGGTCTTCAGATGCTGCACTGGTGGGGCCCAGGTTGCCCCAGCAGCACAGGAAAGCTCGGTCAAATGCAGACACCAATTAAGAGATTCATCTTACTTTATCATATAGACCCTTTAAAATGTTGGTCATGTGGAATGTTCAAAATTCCAGAACGGAGGCGACTGGAGCAAAAGTGAATTAACTTAAGCAGGATTTGTGGTGAGAGATAGAGTAATTCTGAACATACAATGTGAGGTACATTCACTAATGTTTCCTACCCAGGCTCTGACATCACCTACATGTAGAGAGTGGATGTCATTTGTCAAAAACCATCTTCATTTGCAATATTTTGTGGTTAATTCTAATTTCTCCATTGAAAGTGTATTATGGTCTTGCTTCCTGTTGAATTTAGAACTTTCTGTTTACAAACTTTGAGCAGGTCTATACATGAACATACTTTATTTCAGTTCTCATCTTCTCTCTCACACGACCAGCTCTGATCAGCACTCATCTGGGATTTGGTCAATCAGATTTTTTTTCTTTACAAGTGACAAAATTCTTATAAATCTTAATGTTGTGATAAATGATGCAGAGTCCAGACCGGGGGAAGACAACTTTCCTGGACACCTGCAGATGTGGCTTCCCTTTTGAAGTTTAATTAGCCTGTCTCTATGCTGCTTCAACATATAGGGCTGATATGATGTGTGTCACCACAGCCACACACTCTGTAGCAGAACTGATTGGGCGCTCTCAGATCAAAGCTATGAGTAGGAGGAGGGAGGTAGTTGGAAGATGGGTGTGGGTTGTGGGATAACTCCTGGCCTCGCTCCGCAGGGCGGGAACCCACTGTCTCACTGCAGAAACATGCAGTGTCTAGGCTTGTCAAATAGAGCCAGGGCTTTGTAAGTTTGAATTGAAAAGTCAGTTTGAGGTACAGCCCTGAAGACCAGAGTTGACATCTTCAAATTCAAAAAGTGTTTCAACGATCACAGATACTGACGGTCACAGGCTTGGCAATATATAACGTTATACATTTGATCATCACTATCATCTTGCACATGTAACTGTACTTGCCTGGTTATAGGGATTTACTTGCACCTTCACAATCACTGTTTACTGCTGACATAACAGCTAATGTAGCACATATATGTACATAGTCTTTAACATTTTACCTTTTATATATATATATATTCTCACTTATGCATGCTGATCTTTATTTTCTACTATTTTATTGTTGGCATCCAGTCCGGGCAGTGAAGTAAAAATGTCATTGTGCATATGACAATAAACACTTGAATGTTATTTTCCTTGTATGATATGGATTTTTCCCGATATTGCTGGGTCGCTGGTGACATCACAACATTCTATAGCCCTATACATGTTAATGGAGATGGGGGGCAGGAAAATGCTGTTTTGGTCTGTTGTGTGTGGTTAGACAGATACAGGGGGTAATGGACCTTGACGCTAATAAACATGATCACATTCAACATTTGTGGAGGGGTATTTCTTCATAAATACCCCATATGGGTAATACAGAATTCTAGCCCCTGCCCCCCATCTGAGGGTATCACATCCTAGAACCTGAAACCCAGCAATAACCTTTCTGAATATTTGACTGCATATGGGATATTGAAGAAGGACGCATGTTTCAGCACCATGGACAGAGACATGTGTTTTTACCTTGACTCTGGGGGAAATAAATACAGTGACCACGTGTCTCTCTGCTTGCACCACTCCGGCTGCTTCTTCTCCAGGTAGTGCAAGAGTCTGGCGGCTCGACCCTGAATCAAACAAACACCAGTCAGAAATCGTTCAGGAAAACCTCATTTTGTGAAGCTTTAAACCAACTAACTTTAGTCTGGGCCAGATTTGAAAGTGTGAAAATGTGAAAAAGTCCTGACAATCCTTTTCTGTGTTTCTGAGTGAGGATTATTGAGTGCACTTATATGGTCTATAGAGTAACCCAACCATATATTATATCATAAATTCAATGAATGTCACTGAAATCCCACTGACCATATGCACCTCCTCTTCAGCGTTCTCGTCCTCAGTGTTCTCCTCCAGAGACACATGTGTGGGGCCCAGTGTCGACGGAGAGCCCTTCCCATTACAGTCTCTGTGTTCTGGGGGCCGCAGGCCGACTATAGAGGGGGGCCTGGAGCTGTGCATACTGGCAGAGCGGTGCAAGAACGGGACCTGGATAGAAGATGGAACCAGAGTCAGAAGTGACCTGGAAGAATGAGTGATTTTATTCATCTTCTGCGAATCCCTGCTAGTGGTCATGGGTGTATGGAAACTATACAAGCAACTATGGGCTTTGGTGGAGTACGCCCTGGGCAGTGGCTTGAACGTTGCAGGAGTAACACAGAGACACACACACTGACAAGCCAGCTATTCTCTCTCACAGTTATTTAATTGTTGGGATTTAGAGTCACCAAATGTCTCAAAGAGCAAATCATGAATCATGAAATCTAAATTAATGTATATCCTAAAAACAACAATAACAACAGCTGGACTAAACAGCAGTATAGAGACGTTAGAGCGGTGTCACTTTTTATGGGTTTATTGAAAGGACAGTATTGTGGAGTGATATTCGGCCAACTGTCGGGAGCCAGATTGGAACTCACAAAGCTGGGACAAGCATTTTAAGCTCTGAATACGGGCCACACGCTCTACTGACTGAGCAAAAACCATGGCCGGGAGCGGTGTCATTTAAAGAAGAGAAATCAACTTTCAATTTTGGCCAAGAGTTGTTGCCCGTTTGAGCCAGTCCCAAGCCTGAATTCATGGAGAACCCATCCGATGTAAAACCTGTGCCACATGAGGATTGAAATCACTGCACAGTAGGTAAAAGTGTAAAATCAAGATAAAATGCAAGATTCATAATTTTTTTCATTTAACTTTTTGTGACTGTGCTGAACAGTGTGTACCTGCAGCAGAGCGTCAGGCGGCAGCTCCATTGAACTCCTGGTCTCCACAGACTCCATCCTCCTGTGCCTGGGCCTGGTCTGAGACATGGAGTCCGTCCTGGCCAATGAGGCGGCGTCGTCGTCGTCCATGAGCCCGCCCCCCGAGTCTCCGCCCCCCTCGCCCTCGTCCGAGCTCGACCCCCCCTCCCCGGACAGCAAGGACCGCCTCTCTCCGGACTGACGCTTCTGTTTCTTCAGTGACGGAGCACGGCCCAGACTGTTCCAACTAGACCTTCGACTGGTGCGACCGCTGCCACTGCTCCAGGGGGTGTAGGGGGAGGGGCTTCTGCTGGTCTGGAGAAATAAACAGATACATATGGTAAAAAATAGGGACAATTGGGAACGCTTAGTGGACTTGGATGTGTACAATGTGTTGGTCCAGAGCCAGTTTACTCCACTTCTGATGCTGATCAACCGGGTGCCTCCATGTGTTCTGAGAATGATGTATGCAGAACAGATATTCACAATTATTAAAGGCCAAATTCTAACATAATGGTTCACAGTAACACATGCTGACTCAACACAGAAAGCTTGTTTACAGAGGATTGAACCCACAACCTCTTTGCTGGAAGGCCAAGACCACACTCTCTCAGCTCCTTAAACATCCATTACAAGGCACTTCTTCACATCAGAACAAGCTGTTGAACTGATGTCTAATGTCCCTGGTTCTAATGTCTGGCTGAGTCACAGTGTTTAAATAGAGCTGTGAGTGGTGTTGACAGACAGAAGCAGACTGTATTTTCTCAGGTCTATTACCACGGTCGGGTCGTCAAATAAAGAGTGACAGCCCGGGACTGTGAGCCCGCTGTGTGTTGGAGCAGCATTAATCATCGTTCATCACCACATCACATATCGTTACATTTACTGTGGCACTGAAGGGGCAAACACGGCTGGCATCACATCAGGTCCTTATATGACTGTACAGATGCAAATGAAATATTTTGATAAACAGTGGTTTCAAATAGGACAGGACAGTTTCCAATCAGGGTCGTGCACAGGCCTTTTTCAGGAAGACTGAGGATGTGATGAATCAGTTGACCTCAGTACCTGTAGACCAGTGGTTCTTCTCACACCAAGTACCACTCCATTTAACTATATTGAGCCAAAACCAGTAAAGATCTTAAGTAAGGGGGAGGTGAAGACTATACTACCAAACCAAATCTAACAAGATCTAAACCAGGACTTCAACAGACCCAGGACTACGTTTACCCAGCTTTAAATCAGCATTCATTTAAAGGGACACGTTGATCCTACATGAGTTGTTGTGGGGTGAATGAAGCTCCCTTGCTATAGGATGAATGTCCCTGGAAGTCTCGGGTCAAGTCACAGGTCTCGGCAAAAAACACAAATAGCTTTTAAACAGGCTTTTACAGAGAGCTCCAAGAATTAAAATATACCAAACTGAGCAGACCTGGTGTTTTTGTGTTAAACAGTAGTTTTATGATCGTCTAGAGTCTATATATATGAAGTCTATATTCTTTGTGTTTTTTCAGTGCTATATTCTGAAACTGTAGGGGGCGGAGAAATGTGACCAAACCAGTGACCAGTGAAAAGTTACATAGTTCCCCTTTAATTAAATCAGAGACTTGAACTGCAAAAGACTCCTGAGTAACTCTTGGTGGAACAAGTGCATCTTGAAGACTGCATGAAGTTTGTATATGAAAGCCCACTGAGATAATGAAATATAATAAAAACAGATAATGAACTTAGATATTTACATTGGATGTATAGTTCAGATATGCACTTTTTATGCTTATGTTTGTTATGCTTTTATTAAGATGATAAGATGTGTGACAGTGTGACAGAATATTTATGTTGAGGATCCACATGGTTTGAAAATACTCACTGGGGACTTGTCGTAGCAGGCTGGGTCCATGGAGACACTGCTGCCCCGGCGGGACTCGTATCCCAGGATGGCCTCTCCTCCCACGGGCAGTTTGGGGATGGGCATGGGGGTGGCTGCGGTGTGGGTGATGAGGGGCGGGGTCAGGCTGGTTTTTAACTGGTCCACGTGTCCGTTTACCGGCACTACTGCTGGAACACAATCAGACACAGAAGGTAAAGCGCATCAGCCCCATATAAAGTTATGGTGTTTAATATAGATTTTGATTAATATGGATTGAATTAAAATATATTTATAGACATCCAGCACACTTTAGAGTTCAATCCACTGTCCCACACTGTTGGTGGTAACTACCTCTACAGCCACAACTGCCTTGGGGCAAGTATACCACACCTGATCACTGCCAAATCAGTCAAACAGTCACACTGATGGGTGAAGTGTCTTGCCCATGAACAAAATAAACCAAATTAAAGCCACAAGCGGCGTCACTAATTAATATTTGATGCACTTTTATTGAGCCAATAATCCTGCTGAACATAAACGAAATCTCATGAATGTAGTCACATTGATCCGGGCAAGATTGATTTACAATTCATTGTTTGTGTGCAGGTTTCTTTGTGTTTGTGTTCCATTGTGCTGTGAAGGAGAACGTCCAAAGACAGTGGAGGACGCATCTCTGCTGTGGTAAACTGAGACTGGCTGAAAACTCAGGTAGGACAAGGATGTACTTCTATCTTTGTTGTAATTGTAGTTCAATTACTTATTATAGCAGTATAAATATGTATTGGAAGGTACATTATAGGCACAATATACATAGAGTTAACATCAGAAGCTTCATTTTTGATTGGTGTCAACTATTTAAATAAATTGAACTCCATAGAGTTGCTTTACTGCACAATACTTTTGCTTGAGTAATCATATTTTGAAGTAACTGTACTCTTCCTTAGTAGTGAGTTCTTTTACCACCTCTGTGTGTCATGTAAGAACAGCTTTATGTGAAAAATGTGATGATGTGAATATTTTGTTCCTTGTGCCTTCATTTTTGAAAATATTATTTACGTTTTGAGTTTATCTTTTGAAAATATCAAAATCAGTTTATTGTCTTTTCATTTATATATATATATTTTTTACCAGATTACTACACAAATAAATAATCTGACATTACGCTCAAACAAAGTTACTCAGGACTTAAGTAGTTTTTCACCACTACTTTTCTCCTCTTACTCGAGTAATTATGTGAATGAGTATTGTGAGTGTGAACATTATTTTGAAATAACAGTACTCTTACTTATTGGCTACTTTACCCACCTCTGCACATTATAACAGGCCCATTAGGGTATTAGGGTGACCACTTTAAAAAGTACTTAAAGTGGGACAAATGTGTGATTTGGTGGGACATGGTGGGACACTCGATAAAAACATTTTTTTTTTATTTTAACTGTGGACCAACATTAGTGAACAATGCATAGCCTATACCTCCAGTACACCCTCATGTAGTCTAAATGAGTTATCTATTCTTGGTTCAACATCTCTCTCTAGTCCCAGGTTCTTCAACTCCTTTATTTTCCCCCTTTATAAATCTTTTTGCAGTAATCAATATTAATCTCAATATTTAGGATGTGGGACTCAAAAGCTCAAATGGCTTCTGCAGTGTAGCCAAAAATGGGGCACTACTTTGCATAGTGTGTGCAAAGTCAAATTCATACACTGACTATTATGATTTCCCACAGACTGGAGTAGGACGGCAACTCACAAGACTGTATCGTTCCGGATGATGTCATCTTCAGCCGCTCACCTGAGCTCCAGCAGCGCCTCTGTAGTCAGTGAGGCAAACAGCAGCGGTATATCTCGAAAATTCTTCATGGCATATTGGGTCATTATTCAAAACAAATGCCTGATATTCTTCCCTGTCTAGGTTCGGTGTACGCAGACAGTGGTATCTCAGACGGCTCCAACAGTGACGTGGTGATGAACGAGATCCACAGACGCAGCATGGCTCTGCACGGACAACTCTGACACACAACTAAATAAGCTCTCACAATCCCATAGCAGTGTTTAACATGATGATGGTGATAGCATCAAACTGGTGGGCTGGGACCCAAAATATATACTACGAAGAGAATATAGTTTGAAAATAGTTTTCAGTATTCATCTATGTTTAGGCCTATTTATAATGTTAATAATATGACATTGTGAATCAGATTTGAATTGGACTGACGTGAGTTTGACATTTATTTGCTTGAATTTTAAACTCATGTATGACTTGTGCATATGTTTTGCATTGAAAGTAGAATAGATTTGACACTATTTTAAAAGCATTGTATGCAAATGGTTGAAAATAATTTTTAAAGATGGACGTCAGTTCATAATTCACAGTAACAGATTCACTGTTTTTTTACAGTGTGCAAATGCAAGTGAATATTATTAAAACGTAAAAAGTGTAAAAAGAGTGAGATCTTTTTTGGCCTTTAACAACGGTTTCAGCGAGCTGTCGTGAGAGAGCATTTCAAGCTCTGAACATGACCCCAGACAAAACAAAACAGTAAGCATTATGCACAAATTCCAGTTTTTTACAAAAAATAAAACTGTAAAATAAATAACAATTTGCCAAATTAAGACATAAGGAACATAAACTACATAAAACTACACCTAGAAAGCATACAGAGGCGAATAAAAGTACTCTTGCTATTACTGGAGGTCCAACATCATGTAATAGTATTGCTACTTCTAATAATATTACTCAAGTAAAAAGTATAGTGCAGTAAAACTACTTAGAGAACAGTAATTGAGTGAATGCAACTCAACAAATCTGTATAAAATCCATAGTACCATTAAAGTAGTAGTAGTACTCATTCACATAATGAATTATTACATTATAATCACAAAACTTCTCCTGAGTAACTGTTTGAGCGTAATGTCAGATTATTTAATTTTATTGTAATTTAAAATGAAGGCACAAGGAACAGAATTTCCATATCATCACATTTTTCACATAAAGCTGTTCTTACATGACACACAGAGGTGGTAAAAGTACTCTTACTCTTTCTAGATTTCCAAGATTTGACTCAAGAAAGAGTACAGTTACTTCAAAATAT
>JAVQKC010204054.1:0-20191 GCA_036025475.1 Philypnodon macrostomus | reverse complement strand
ATCTTATTGTTGTGTTTTTAATTGTATTATGTTCTTTAACTGTCTTTTCTGTAAAGCACCTTGAATTGCCTTGTGTATGAATTGTGCTATACAAATAAACTTGCCTTGCCTTGCCTATGTATAGTTTTAGCTTGATATATCTATTGTGTTTTACAGTGTGGGATTGGATCTCTAAGACTCCAGGTAATTTTTGCATTATGATTAATACAAAACAATTTAAAATATATATAAATCCCAACAAAACTACTCTTTTTTATAGAGGACATAACTCTTGATTTGGATACGGCAAACCCTGACTTACTGATCACTGGAGATGACAAACGTATGCGCTGTGGCTTTGAGCGGAAAGAAGTGCCCAACTATCACCAGCGCTTTGACGGTTGGTGGTGTGCTGTTGGGATGGAAGGCTTCAGCTCTGGTCGCCACTACTGGGAGGTTGAAGTGGGTGAGCGTGACTGGCGACTGGGCGTGGCTAAAGAGTCGGCCCTGAGAAAAGGCTTCAAGTCTCTGAACACAAACACTGGTTATCTGACACTGCGTCTGGAGCGTGGCACTGAGCTGAAGGCCCTAACGGTGCCTTTCACGACTCTGCCTCCTGGGCTGATCTCGCGTAAAGTGGGTATCTACCTCGACTATGATAATGGTCAGTTGTCCTTCTATGATGTGGACAAGCGCTTCCACATTTACACATACAATGAGCGCTTCACTGAGAAGCTGTTCCCTTTGTTTGGGACAGTGGAGATTCTGAAGGATCTGGTGATCAGCTCCCCTGTGGCTAAGACCCAGTTCCTCTGTCCCACCTCCTGTTTGTGGGCTTGAGATTCATTGTTCATTGTCATATAAGTAAGATGTCATCAATGCAATACTATATATGAACAGGTATAAAAATCACTGAGCATCATCTAATATCCATCTATAAGTGAATGGCCATGCATTCAAATAGCTCTGCTGTGTGACCACTCTGTTTGCTGCTACTTTGTGAATTCTCTTGAATATAAGCACTTATACGCTGCACTGTAAATTGACTGCTATGTATTTTAAAAATACCTATCAGAATTATACTATAGTATAGGCCTATTGTGCAATACAAACCATAAAAGAATCATTTCTATTCAATAAAAAATAAACAAAATAGCATGTGTCTGTTATGTTCTTTATTATAACATAACATATTATTACATAATTACTGTTTGTACATGTCTCAACATTTAGATTTGTTAACCTTCAGTTGTCCGGGAGATCTCATCCTCATTCTGCAGGATGGACGTAGACTGCACACTGATACGGCTGTGGGCTTTATTTGCGACTTGGACATCTCTAGGAGCATTTTAATCAGTCCTTAAAAAGTGTTTTAAACAAATCAATGAACTCACTCCAAACAAGTTCTCCATTGGCTTAAAACGTTTGTATGGCATGTGATGATGTCATCGGTGTGCGACGACAGAGTGAGTTCTTAAAACACAACAGAAATGACAGCCGCTTTAAAACAAGCTTTAAAAGCCCATTTTGGTTTTGACGACTTCAGGTCAAGACTGCAGGAAGATGTCGTTAAGTCGGTGGTCAGAGGTGAGTTAAAGCCATAAAGCACAACTTATTTACTTCCTGTGCCATTTAATTGCTATAATTAGCTTACGTTAGCTTTTGTGCTAGGTTTTCTAGCTTCTATGTATGTTTTGCCTGAAAACGTAGAGATGCATCAACATTCTTTGGTCCCTGATTATTGAATGTGTGTGTGTGTGTGTGTGTAGGTGACCGGGACGTGTTTGTGTGTATGCCCACTGGGGCTGGGAAGTCCCTCTGTTACCAGCTCCCTGCTCTCCTGGCAGAAGGCATCACTCTGGTTATATCACCATTAATAGCTCTCATTCAGGTTAGTCTATTGTGATAACACCATGACACTTTCACATTACCACACTAGGAAGCATGTGTTGTGTATGTTGTCTTATTTTCATCCAGGACCAAGTAGACCGCCTCAAAAGCTTGAATATACTTGCATGCTCTATCAACTCCAAACTACCAGCCGGAGAGCGCCGTTCGATCCTGGCTGACTTGCAGAGCAGCAGTCCAAAGTTGAAGCTGCTGTACATTACTCCAGAGATGGTCGCCTCTCCCTCCTTCCAGCCGTGCCTATCGAGTCTGTGTTCCCGCGGCCTGCTGTCTTATTTAGCCGTGGATGAAGCTCACTGTGTCTCTCAATGGGGACATGACTTCAGACCGGACTACCTCAAACTGGGGGATCTGCGGTCTCAGTTACCCGGGGTCCCGTGCCTGGCTCTGACTGCAACAGCGCCTACGAATGTACAAGAGGACATCATACAGTCTCTTCGTCTGCAGATGCCACTGTCTTTTATTACTCCTGTTTTCCGGAGTAACTTGCACTATGATGTGATCTTCAGGGAACTACTGCCAAACCCTTATGTGCACCTCCATGCCTTTATCAAACAAGCTCTGACACAGGCCAATGGGTCACAGGTTGGTTGCCTCCACATCTTTTGCATCATATTCAATTTGCAACATTTCTGGATAATGTCCAGTCCAATAAACGTATTAACCAGTATATCAACATAAAACTGAAATATGATGTTTTTTACTTCCATGGCCTTGTATTATGGCTACAAGATATGACCAAAAATTGTATTTCATCTTTAAGTACAATATAAAAAAAATAGTCAAAGGAACCACTTAGATATCCTGAAGGGTAGTTCTCAAGGCTTGTACTGAACCAAAGTGACTGGAATGTGTATTATAAAACCTATATATTATTCACCAATATTACAATATATGGACATTTTTACCCTAACCCTACCGTAAGAGAAAGTATACATATGGCCCAGCTTTACTTTGTATATGACTATAGTGTTCTTTTTTAAAAATCCACAATAATAAATAGGACTAAAGTTAATATATTACACTCATGATCTTAAATGATTGCCTAATCAATGCCTTTACATTAACAGGGCTGTGGGATTGTTTACTGCCGGACCAGAGAAGGCTGTGAAACAGTTGCTCACCAGTTAACCAAGCTGGGAGTATTATCCAAACCTTATCATGCAGGTACAATGGAGCGCAACAGTGACCCCTCTGTATCTGGGAGGAAAATCCCCATTCATGTTTGCTATAGAGTTTAAAGGGTTAATTAGCAATGTGGTAACTCATGATCATAGCGTGATTATTTTCCATCAAAAAACTTATTTGAAAGTTGTAAACAGGAAAAACTTTTTAATGTTTTTTGTGTTTTATTAAAATGATTCTTTATTTTTTATGAAAATGATTCTTTATTTTTTATGATCTTTTTTATTGAAAATAATCATGCTATTGTCATGAGTTACCACATTGCTGAGTAGCTATGTCGATCTCTTAAACTCTTTTAAATATGGATTTTTCAGAAGGTCTATGGCAAAAATGAATGAATCTTTATTTGGCGAAGAAGAAGATCATTATTTTTTATTTATTTGTTAACTTGCAATATTTTAAAGGGTTGAAAGCAGGAGATCGCACTGAGGTCCAGAATGAATGGATGCAGGGAAAAGTACTGGTTATTGTAGCCACCATCAGCTTTGGAATGGGGGTAGATAAAGCCAATGTCAGGTGAGACCATAATCACAGGACCAGAATTGTCTTTTTAAAAAAATGTTTTTATTTTTTAATAAAAATTGCTTCCAATAGATTTGTAGCTCATTGGAACTTCGCCAAGTCTCTGGCCAGTTACTACCAAGAGTCGGGTCGAGCAGGCAGAGATGGACTACCTTCCTCCTGTCGCACATACTACTCTGCCAAAGATAAAGAACAACTCGGCTTTCTCATTCAGCAAGAAGTGGCACGCAAACAGGTCGGGACCCAAATTAAACTATATAAAATATTATATACATAATTTGGATATAAAGTGAAATATAGCTGAACTGAACTGAATCTTTTTTGTGTCTACAGAAAAAACGAGGGTCCATAAAGGAGACAGACAAAGCAGCCATGAAAGACTTTGAGGCCATGGTGAAATTCTGTGAGCAAGAAGGGTATGAAGAAACACACAGTTATGCAATACATGTTATTCTATCAAACAGCATTAGAAAAAGAGCAATGACGTGATATGACATGCACTCCCATTTTCGTCCAGCAGATGGTGCAGTTTACCTGTTCTACTACCTGTTGTACTAAAGGAAAGTTTTTTTGTGAAGGCAGGCTTCAGTGTGCCAAGTATAATTCCCTCGAAATATGACTAAGCCAAAATATAACAACTTATAACAAGTAATATATATTAACATGTAAACAATGTGTTTAACACTCCCATTCACTTTTATTCCTTGTTTGTGCCTCTTCTGAACACTGACTTGGTTCTGTGTATTTAGGCCAGTCTCAGTATTGTAATTTGGAGTGGGTGCCCTGGGATGCCCTGAGGAATGCTGGCTCTCTTGAAAGCCTGTAGAGCTGGATGGCAGGTGTTTCTGGCAGCTGAGTCAGACGTTTTTTGTGTCAGCTGCTTTGTTGTTTCAAAGGTCCACGCCCTGATTGAGGCTCATTGCTCACTGACATGTGTCAGCTTTCAGAGACTGGCAGAAAGCTCCAAAACATGGCCGTGTTTTTGGGTTTCTTCACCCTCTATCCAGTTATCAGGTGTCCAATAAGTCTCCCGAGTTGTTGTCTCAAATGTTTGATCCCTTCGTCCTGGCATTACCGCAACAACAGCACTTCACACAGGACAGCACCATCATGACTATAACCAACACTGTGGTAGAAGACAGACGCAAAATGAGGACAGTGCAAACTTAAAAATAGTCATAATGCAGACTCACAGATGAAGGTTAACAGGATGAAGAAGGCCCCTAGCTCTATGGGACTGGCATTGGGCAGGTTCTGTAACTTGAGCCAGATCTTGTGAAGGAGGTTGAGCGACTCTTCTCTGGCATCCATCCTGCTCAAAAACAATGCACAATGTAGTGTGGCACCATCTTTGGTTAAATTGTGGTTAAGATTAAGTTGTTACTACAGTCAGCAGGATATAGCACCCATGACATCCTTATAATTGAAGACATTATTATTTGTTACTATATTTTTTAAGTCAAGCACTTCCTGTTTACCCCTAAACTCTCTAAGAGCATGCTGTTGCAACATGCCGTCTCGTTGATTTAGGAAGCATATTGGGAGGGCCCCTTGGAGAGTGAAAGGCAGTTTGAAGAGTACACTAATTTAAAGCATGTGGATTTTCAGGCTAAGGTGTGGATTACAGACAAAGCATACGAGGTGTGGATAGTTTCACAGATTATTTAAATAATTGTTATGTGTTTGTTTTAAAAAGGAGATAGATAGATAGATAGATAGATAGATAGATAGATAGATAGATAGATAGATATTTTTTGCATATGATTACATGACTTCATGAAAACATGCGTTAAACTGTGTGGACAGTTAGTGCCTGTACGCTTCTGTGCAGTGAGGTGTAAATGGCACCAGCCAAATGCTGTTTGTGTAAAAATGTCTGACTCAAAATCTGTTCCTCATTTTTTAAAATTATGTCTAATGTGTTAGTTGGCATTAGGTAGTTCAATGATTTAGCCAAGAACTTGTAAATTAGTGAATGTGTTTATGTTACACTCATCATCTCATGTACTAATGCAGCAAGTAGAAATGTTTTCAAAACTATCAACTAAACTAGTTTTTAGTGATGTTGTATCACAAAATTCAAAGTGAGCAAGAAAATATTCATTTTGGGTGTAGATCACAGTCTGAATCCAGGATTTTGACAGTATTTTACCATTGTGATACAAGTCCGTTGCCTAGGGTTCTATCGAGTTAGTAACTATACACCTAGTTTAACCTCGCATCATGGTTTCTTCTGAATGCTTACTTTTGTGTTTCATAACTCGTATAAAAATTCTTTGTAGCTGCATGTTTTTAGCCTCTTAAAACTGTATAGTGTTTAACTGAAATCTCACCTAAGGTACAGTAGCTACTTGATGTTTCACACATAATTCACACTAAATCCTTCTACAGTTGACAGTTTTTATGCTTAAAAGTCTCTTACCTTGCTGTTTCCCACACCCAGAATACAGAAAGTGTACAATAAGGTAATGATGAAGGTAAACAATGATGCACTCCTTTTGCTTCAGAGCATTTGTTGTTGACAGTTGATGTACGTCATGCAGAGGAGGAGTCCCCAGACGATGCCCGAGATTAGCCGTCAGATGTAGATGTGTTTAGGAGGGATAATTCTCCGGATACAGACGACCCGATGACAGGCTGCACTACAGAAAATTACAAATATAAAAAACCTTTGCCCTTTTGTGGTTTCAGTTGTAACCTGAGTACAGTATCCTCTTTTAGCCTTTTAGCCTTTTAGCCTTTTAGCCTTTTAGTCTAATTTTGCTTCTAAAGCTGTTTTCATGGCTCTCCAGTGTTTTCACGGCTCTCCAGTGCTGTGTGGGAGTGACTGTGTCTTTGTGCAGATCTCACTCTCATGTTTCTCCACCTCTTTCCCTGTGAACGCTCCCCTGTTACTTGTGTTTCCATGTCTAATTTGGTACATGGCACGTTTTTATATATAGGCGCAAGAAATGACAACTTATTCAAAATAACTTTAGTGGTTGCCAACTGGTGGAGAGGGGCACAAAGTAAGCTGCAGGGACATTAAATATAGATTTAATATTATTTGAAGGTTGCAATAAAATGGGATTCATGGGAACATTCTTGCCCAGCCCAAGAGAATTTGCTCTAATGCATTCATGATGTTAGCTTTTTTCATTGTGGTCCCAGTTCAACTTGTTTTGTAGCATGTGCATTGATTGTTGTGCAGAGCCGAGGGTTACGCAACAACCATAGGATCAATAGTGTGCAACAGACAGTGATTGTGGTTCCCAAACTGTAGGGCAGGTCACACTGGTGGTACGCACAACTTTCTTTTTTCTTTTTTTTTTTTCTTTAGACCTACTTTAGCTGAGGTTTACACTCGGTTAAGTTGGTGTTTATACCCGAGTTAGACCTGTTTGACTCTCAATTTTGTCTTTTTTAATTAATCATTTTGTCAACCTTAATATTTATCTTTTTTCCCAATTTTAAGTTTTTTCCACTAACAGTTACTTTTTCTTTTTTTTCCAAAAGGTGCCGTCATGCCACCATCTCCAAATTTTTTGGCAATAACCCCCCGAAGTGTGCCGGTGCTTGTGACTTCTGTTCAAACCCCAAAGTCGTCCGAGCTCAGATTGCCCGAGCAGCAGTCCTCAGCACCAAGACCCACGCTCAGAGCAAAGAGCACTCGGGGCCATTCGGGTTCTACGCAGACCAGTATGAAGGGGGCAAGAAGGGCTATGGTTTTGAAAGGTACATGTTGTTAGAAAAGTTATTTTTATTTATTCTTCATTTAACCAGGTAAGCCAATTGAGAACCAATTCTCATTTACAATGGCGACCTGGCCACATTCATTCATAGGCAATGTGGGTTAAGTGTCTTGCCCAGGGACACAACGACAGCGTGTGCTTGGACAGGGACTCAAACCACCGACCCTCTGGTTGAAGGGCGAGCACCTACCCACTGCACCACTGCCGCCCACAGAATGTTAAATGTCTGATGTAATAAGGTCTGCAAAAGAGCAGGAACCATGTATGTAATTGTTTTTATACAGGGGGCAAATATTGGAAAGTGGCAATTCATCTTCCCCCTAGTGCAGTGATGAGAATATTGATAAATCAAATATTGTACATTTGTGTGTCTTTTTGATCATGATGCGTTGGCTGAAAACCTGACCTTAAAGCTGTGCTACCTGATTTAATTTTCCTTGTATTTTAGCAAAGATAATTATTTAGTTATTTAGTATTTAGTTAATATTAGTGCAGCAGAACTGAAGTCATCTGAGAAAAAAATGAGACTTTGAGGTCACCTGTGGGCTGAGTTTTGTTTGTTGTTTTAGAGCAAAGGAAGGAACTGTTTAACCAATCGCACGCTTCCACAGCACTGTGATTGGTCGAAACATCGTTTATTTATCAAAAACTAGAATCTATCTGGAATAATGTGAGAGAGCTGATGGTTTATTTCAAAATTCACAGTTTATCAAAACAAATTAAAACAATCAACAATAATTACAATGAACTCCAGATCTCTGCTATGTTATTCTCATACTTCCCGACTTGTGTACGTACTTCCTGGTTTGTGTGAGACCCTGATAGAGAGTTTCGAAGGAGAGGAATTAGGAAAGTGTATCATTCAAACTTTTACAGTCACAAAATCAGCTAGTGCAGCTTTAAACTTGTAGATCTGACAATGCATGAATGCATTGTCAATAATAATATTTTTTTATCATACCCACATTTACAAAATGCTAAATAAAAAAAATCCATCTAAGAAAAACTGAACTATTTGGCTTTTCAAAATTACTCATTTCCGCTCATCACATTGTATCACATTTAGTTTGGTCTATAGGGCACAGATCATTCCAACCATCAGAATTTAAATGTTGTGCCATTTGTTGTCTTTGCTACGGTCCAATGTGGCATTACTGGCACATTATAGTCATTTTAAATGCAGAATCTGCTCATGCATACATGTATATTATTTCAAACTGTATTAAAATCATTACTCTGCAGTGGACCGTCAGCTTCCAGTCCGTCTGCTGTCACAGAGTCCCAAATCGAGAGAAAACTGCCCAAAACAGCTGAGATTTTTGATCAAGTATATCTTCATGTAAATGTTAAACAAAGCAACAATGGTTCAATCCTCACTTTAAAACGGTTGTGTCCTTGGGCAAGACACATTGCTGGTCAATAATGTATTCGAGGCAACAGTGGCGCAGTGGCTAAGTACTTGCCCTGCAACCGAAGGGTCACTGGTTCGAATTCTGCCCAAGCGCATACTGTTGTTGTGTCCTTGGGCAAGACAATTCACCCACGTTGGCCATGTATGAATGTATGGTTTTCGTAAAGGCCATAGCATCAGAACGGCAGCCACACTTCCATCAGACGACCCCAGGGCAGCTGCGGCTACACAAGTTTGTAAGCATGTAGCACTGTATGAATGTGTTAGTGTTTTAGTAGTGGTCAGAGAGGCTGCTGGTGCCACAGTTCCATCAGTCTGCACCAGGGCACCTAAGGCTACAGAGATACCATCACCAGTGTTTGAGTTTAAATAAATAATAGACTTTTTTAGGTTTCTTGAAAAGAGCAGGTCATCCCCTAATTCATGTTGTGTTCTTTGTGTGTCCTTTGGCAAGGCACTTCAGTAAGGATATTAACCACTACAGTGTGTGGCTGCTATAGTAACTGTAACTGTCGGGTTAAAAAATTTTTAAATAAGTAAATCAATGAAAAAAATATTTAAATAATAATAATAATTTGGATGCCTTGAAAATAATTTTATTTATTCACAAAATATTAGAAGATCAGAAGAAATTAATGAAAAACATTGTATAATGAATATAATTGTATATATTCAATTCTTTGTACACTGAAGAAAGTCAAACACTAAAAATTCTCCATCACTATCCACAAGCACAATCTTTCATTGTCTCAATTTATCAGTCCAACTAGAAATTATGTGTATTTCAACTCCCATGAACTATTTCACATTAAAGTTAAAGCTGCAGTATTTTTGCGTGGTCCTAAACACCTGGAGCCATCTCAATACTGTATACAGAACCACTTAATATGAATTTAATTAGTTTATATATTCATCAATGACTTTACAAGTGAAAATGCAATCTACTTGTTATAAATGTTATTATGTAAATACATTTATTGCTGTGAATTAAAAGATAGATATTGAAAATGGTGCTCATCATTCCCCAGGATGATGGGCATAAAACTAGTCTTCACAAGAATATAAAAATCAAGAGATTATCCTAGACATTATATCATCCTATAATAGTGACAGGCCTGTGTACTGGTTGGTTGCAAAAAAAAACTAAAAAACATAATTTAAACACCATCCCAACACTTTTTTTCAGTGTACAGATTGTTAAGAACTTACTGTTAAAGAAAATGTAAAAAGAAATAAAAATGTAAAAAAAAAAAAAAAAAAAAAAATTAAAAACAGACTTCTACAGTTAGACCAGAACTCTACTTTCATCGTTATAGTGTACACTGGCCCCCAGGGTGATTCTGCCCAGGCCATTCATTTTCTCAAACTGTCTGTGCTCATAAAAATACTGTATTTTTTTTTTTTTCACTTCTGTCTTTTGTGCTGACATTTCGATTGATTTCAAAAGTCGAAAAGTCTTTGAAAAACCCAGTCTCTAATTCCTCTTGTAAGTTGTGCGCCTATTACCTCCCTCTAAACGACTGCGGAAAGTCTGAGAGTCAAAGTCAGGTACCTAAAAACACCCAAATTGCAGTTACAGGCATTTTCCATGACAGAGCCAATCCTAATCCCACTTTTCTTTCTGTAACAACTCTTCATAAACCCCTCCAGCTCTTGTTGCCTTAACCACACTCCGTTTGAATCCGTCTTCTTCTCCTCCCTTCTTCAGCGGAGTTATGTATACGCGCAAATAGGCTCGGAGGTGAAGTGATGACAAAAGACAGAACGCAGAAGCGATTTGATCAAATTAAAGTTTCTGGTTTGGATGGAACATGCACGCGGATTAGCCAAGAAACCAGCCCGCCCTACAACCTAAACAAGCCAAGGAGTTATATCAACAGAGGAATAGTTATGGGCATATGCAGGTTTAAAGTCTATGCAAGTTCTACTGTTCAGTCATGTGTGTCCGCCGAACATAGTAGTAGTAACCTAGTTTTATGTGTGAAGTCTGAATGTCCTCCCCGTGTTATGGTGGGTTCTCTCCATGTATTCACTTGAGAAATTATAAATTAATTGATAGTCAACTGTTTTCCTCAAGGTTCTCTAAGCCAGTACTTTTCCAAACACCATGGACCATACAATGGTATGCATGTGTGGTAAGGCTGCCTCATCTCTATCAGATTGAAGTAGGGCAGCAGTGGCTACAAATGTAGTTTAGCACCACCTATGTAACTGAGAATGCTGTGTGGATTGTAGACTTTTTGCGAGGTAGTAAATAATAGTTAAATCATTCATATGAAACCAAAAGGCATTCCAGTATGTGTGGTCTGGCTGCCACATCTTAGTTTGCCCTCAGGCAGCTGTGGCTATCTTATCAATGCTAGTTTTTAACTGTTCTATATTCTGCTGCCTAATCTTTGTCAATTTCCCTTAGGGCAGCTATAGATTGTTTACCACCACCAGTGTGTAACTGTTCTTTAATCTGCTATCACATCTTAGTTTGCCCTAAGGTAGCTGTGGCTACAGAGATTGTTTACCACCACCAGTGTGTAACTGTTCTATAATCTGCTTTCTAATCTCAGTTTGCCCTAAGGTAGCTGTGCCTACAGAGATTGTTTACCACCACCAGTGTGTAACAGTTCTATAATCTGCTGTCACATCTCAGTAAGTTTGACCTAAGGCAGCTGTGGCTACAGAGATTCTTTACCACCACCAGTGTGTAACTGTTCTATAATCTGTTTTACCATCTCAGTTTGCCCTAAGGCAGTTGTGCCTTCAGAGCTTGTTTATCACCACCAGAGTGTAACTGTTCTATAATCTGCTCTCACATGTCAGTTTACCCTAGGGCAGATGTGGCTACAGAGGTAGTTCACAGCACCAGTGTGTGACTATTCTTTAATGTTGGTATAAATCATACTGTGTGACCACTTTATTCACTCCCTCTGTGAAGATTCTTGACTTTTATTAAGGACAATGTGGTAAATAATATCTAGCTACCATGTTAGCTTTTGTTTTTGGGAGTAAATGGAAAGTATTGTTACATAAATTGCTGTTTAAAAAAAAAAATCATTTTTCCATGTGGTCTGTGGACCACATCAGTGTTTTAGTCAAAGCTGCTGTTTACCTGCCAGGCCTCAGATCTGAGTGAAGAAAGAGGGCACCCTACAAAGGAACATTTTAGCATTTGTTGCGAATTAAGACTTCACTGAAAGAAGAGAGCGAGTGCACCTAGGCCACCACATGAAGAGGATCCCTAGGTAGATTGAAGCATCCTGCCTCTTGCCAACCGCACAGCCACACTCGAGATACTCAGGCTTATTGGATCCAGGCTTTGTGGATTTGGGCTCTGAGCAGGCACGGCTAAGAACCCAGCCCCGGCCTAACCACAACACAGGGGCCAGAAAACAAACTCCTCGGAATAGCAGCGCGCTCGTAGTTTGGCACTGTGTTCAAAAGATCCCGTGGACCACATGTTTGAGCTCGCTTCAATAATCAGATGTTTCTTCTCGTCACGATGGCTCCGTGCAAAAGTAAAGGGGCCCAGAATCTCAAAGGTGCGGCCCCCTAGGTATATTTTTAGCTGCCTTTTCCTGTCTTCATCTTCAAATCGGCAATAGTTGACAGTCGTAAAAAGGAAGATTTGATGATGAGGTCACATTGTATCTGTTTTGATTTAGGAGCACGATATCAGAGCAGCTAAAGGCCAGATAGTTGGTGGTTCAATTCCAATTTCATGCTAGAACCAACTGCTGTCATTGTTCTTGGGCAAGACACTTCACTTTCCTTGCCTTATGTATGAATTTGTGATTCTGGTGATGAAAGGGAAAGCCATAATTGAGTAGGTGGTCAACGAACTGGATAGTTGGTGGTTCAATTCCATTTTGGATCCAGATCACACAGCTGTTATGTCCTTGGGCAAGATACTTCACCCACCTGGCCTGTGTATGAATGTGTTAGTGTTATTGTGGTAAGATAAGGCAGAGCAGAGGTACAGCAGGTTATCGAATAACCGGATAGTTGGCTGTTCAATTCCAGTTCTATCCTAGGTCACACTGCTGTTGTGTCTCTGGGCAAAACGCTTCACTTTCCTTGTCTTTGTTTATATGTGTTAACGTGAAGCAGGTTGTCTACTAACAGTATAGTTGGTGGTTTGATTCCAATTCTGACCCAGAACATACTGCACTTGGGCAAGACACTTCACCCACCTGGACTTGCCTATGAATGTGACAGTGTGATGGTGGTAGTGAGATGAAGGCAGATTGTCCACTAACTGGATATTTGGTAGTTCAATTCCAATTATATCTCAGATCATGCTGCTTTTGTGTCCTTGGGTTAAACACTTAACTTACTTTGCCATGTATGGATGTGTTAGTGTGATTGTGGCACTTAGAGATATAGCTGAGGTTGTCCACGAAGCGGATAGTTGGTGGTTCAATTCTATTTCTGGCCCAAAACATACTATATTCCTGTTGTGTCATTGGGCAAAACACTTCATCTACTTTGTCTGTGCATGAATGTGTTACTGTCATTGTGGTAGTGACAGGCAGAACACGCAGTTTGCTAACAGGACAGTCGATAGTTCGCTTCCAAATTTGACCTTGATCATACAGCTGATGTGTTCTTGGGCAAGACACCCATCTTGCCTTTGTATGAATGTGGCAGTGTGATTGTGTTGGTGAGAGGGTAGGTTGTCAACTAACCAGATAGATGGTAGTTCAATTCCATCTTGAGAAGACACTATACCCACCTGGCCTGTGTATGAATGTGTTAGTGTGACTGTGGGTGTGTATTTTGTGGTAGTCAGAGAGGCTGTTGTGGTTTTCAATTTATTAAATTGTATTTGTATAGCTCTATATCACAACAAAGTTGCCTCAGAAGGCTTAAACATAAACAAAAACATAAATAAAAAGTTAATAGACAATCAATAATCACACAAACAAAACAAAAAACTGATGGTGGCCACAAATCAGTCTGCCTCAGGACAGCTGTGGCTACAGAAGTACCACCATCAGTCTGTGAGCACAAATGAATAATGAACTCTTTGAATATCTTGAGCTACAAATAGTTGGGTAAAAATGTACAACAGTAATGTAGATAATGAAATTATTATTTTAGTGATTTACAAATGTATTTTTTCATGGCTGAGATTATTTGGCTTGTATTTTATTATTTATTATTTTTTTTATTATTATTATTATTATTATTTTAATGTATTTTTATTATTGTTATTGTTATTATTTTCCAAAACACGTTATAATCAATTATTGAAGAAAAGGAAAAAATGTAATCAAAAAAATATTTTTAAAAACAGCAATATTACTGTGTTTACAGTAGCCCCCAGGCTTCTGCCCAGGCCCCAACAATGTCTCAAACTCAAAATAGTTGTTGCCTTATTTTTAGCCTCGTTTTCATTCTTCTTGCTCACTTCTCCAGTCTTCCTCAGTCACACGGTGGAACTGTGTTGTGCTGACTTTGCACAAATGTAGCGTCTGTTTAGAGTTAGGGGCAGGATATCAGAGCTCCACATCAGTGCCAGTTTCTCTTATCACTTCCATATAGAGAGAATGTGTGTACTGTTTCAAAGGCAGACCCCAGCAGAATGAATGTAAACAAACTCAAAACATATTGGTCACATTTTTGACTGCTGTGGTTCCTCTTGTTTTTGTTACATAACATATAATGGATGCCCAAAATATATGTGTTTAAATATGCCATTACATCAAACCTACTTAGGCAGGGGTGGGTAGTAATGTTTTTTTTTCTGAAGGCCATATTGGAACTGGAGACTGAAGGGGAAATCTAGTCCGACATGGCAAATTAATACATTTTCTGTTTGTGCCATCAGTAACATGAGATGCACAAATGTGAACTGTGCCTTTAAATGTACTTAAATGAGGTATTCTACTGTACAATTCTGATAATATGTGTTAATTACTGTTTTACCGAGCTGCTTCTGCGGGCCAGACATCGACTGGTCAAGGGCCCCTGGACCGCACTTTGCCCAGGTCTGTACTAAGGTGTTTGTAACTGTTGTTGGTAAAGATTCCATTAGGTTTGTTTCATATATTGCTGCAACAAAAGAGCATTCCTGTTTTTCCATATGCCACATAAATCAAAAAATCATTGAAAAAAAAACGTTACAAAAATTTATGTAAGAAGATAATCTATGATGATACAGTCCAGACTTGGGACAGACAGAGGAGTGGATGTACATTATTAGAACATGAATGCATAATAGCGCCTCCAATTAGCCCGGGCCCGCCATTGGCATATTGTAATTAATGTGGTACCCGTACGTCCAATCAGTCAGGAAGGCTGGCTATAATTTGGGTGCAGGACGGGTGGGGGGGTGTACAGATCTGATGGGGGGATAATTGTGGGTGACTTGCATCCGTCAATGGGACAATCTCTAGAGAATGTTCTCAATAAAACAGAATTTTTAACTATAAAATTTGAATGGTTGTCTTAGTAAAACAAAACAAAAATCACACATCACATCTAGGTAAAAAGTAAAGGCAACTTACTGCAAAATAATTCACATGATGTGTTCAATATTTAGAGGCTAATGTAATGTTGTACTTTGAACATGGGAAAATAAATCACTGAGTAAATACAAATTGTATCAAATGTCAAATTAAGTTAACAACATATTAATGAAAGCAACTTCAAAATTTGAGTTGGCATTACTTAGTATTTCTTTAGGCAACTGGTTTCCTATACTTTTCAAGTAAGGTTATTTTGTCAAATTTTATAGTGTGATTTGAACATGTGCCTCACAGAGCTCGTCGGCCGGTGAACGCGGTTTGAAAGGCAACCCCCCTCAAAAATCCCCCAAAAAATCTTTTACATTCGCAGATGATCCTCATTTGGTGTGGTTTGGAGTGCAATTTAGATCAAACATAGCCATGTAAATGAGTCAGGGTTTTCATAATTAGGTGCCTGTGAAGCGCTGGTAAGGGGTGTGGGGTGGGGGGTGAGGGGGGTGAACTAGGGGTCGTAGAGGGGAGGGAGGTGTGGAGTTAAGAGCACTTTTTCACTGTTTTGGAGGTGGTTTAGTTTTGGAGCTCCCAGAGGCACACACTCTACAAAATAGGTCAGTGTGCAGCGATTTGGCTTGTCGGTTCCACTAAAGCGACAGAAGCAGCGGTGCCCGGGCCCTGGCTGTTGCCGCGGTGAGAGGGGCCCTGGAACCCCGCCAGAGAGGGCTCCCAGGGGCCCCTCTCCACACAGCCAAACACAACTAGGAACACGGAGGTGTGCTGTTTACATTTGTACAGCAACAGTGGGAATGTTGGTGCAGTCAGTCAAACGATGGGGCCAAAAAATACATGGAGATAGAAACAGATTCAGAACCAAAAAATATTACACATGGCTTTAAAAGAAGAATATAATATAAAAGGTAATGCACAGATATGCCACATAAATATATATATATATATATAATGTGTTTTTAAATAGACTTTTAAGGATTGGCAATTTGTTTAAAAGCAGCCAATAAACGGTTCAAGTAATAGAATATTGTGCAGTCTGGTTTAGCATATGCGCATGTAACTCCGAGAAGCCTAAAGGTCTGGCTACACAAAGATTTTTATACAAACACTTTATTTTGGGTCATCCACAAAATCAAGACTTACATGATCTATCTAGGCAACACACTACAGGTGGCCAGTTTAGTTCCTTCACAGGGCAAGAAAATGTCCTTAAAGTGTTGATATTGGTTTACCAGACTAAATAATAATAATCCAAACTCCCTTTTGTAATTTATTGGCTTGTAATATGTCTACAAAATAAAGTATGCAATTTGGGTCATTTTTTACACACAAAAATCCATAATCTTTTTTTATGAAGACATGAAATATGTGACATCTTAAATGTATGTCAGTAATCTACAGGGACATCCCTAATTCACCTGCATCTGATCTCAT
Organism: Philypnodon macrostomus; assembly: GCA_036025475.1. Taxonomy (NCBI): domain Eukaryota; kingdom Metazoa; phylum Chordata; class Actinopteri; order Gobiiformes; family Eleotridae; genus Philypnodon; species Philypnodon macrostomus. The sequence continues at coordinate 3,551 of JAVQKC010204054.1, read as the reverse complement.
TGTCCTACAGACACTTGAAAATGTTGGTCATATGGAATGTTCAAAATTCCGGAATGGAGGCGACTGGAGTAGGAAAAATGTTGTATTGCATCATGAAAATTTTCAGATTTTCAGCATTTTCTTTTTTGTTTTTCAAATTCGGTCTTTAGTGAAATTTGCCAAATTAACCACACTCAAATAAATCTAGGAAACTTACCTCAAGTATAAAAGTAACTTCAACTCTGCAAAATTACACCCCTAACTACATTGTATCGACCTCATCAAGTACAATGTAATACACTGTGTAACAAACTGTAATATCACATAACTACATTGTACACACAGACTGGTTAAGGTTAGGGTTGGGTATGATATTACAGTTTGTTATTGTACTTAATAGGGTAGATACAATGTAGTTAAGACCAATATTTGTCAAAATAAAATTAACAACTAAGCATGGCAACATATTGAAATGATAACTCATATTTCTAAAGGAATTGGGTCCCTTTAAAGTAAGTTTAACATTGAGTTTACTTGTAAGTTAAAGGTCCTATATTCTGCTAAATCAACTTCCGAGTGTTTAACCATGTTCTCATGTTGTTTCTACCTCAGACACATTTGGGCATGTTTGAGTTATTAATTATGGTGAGCTTATGTCCTCTCCAAGAGCTGAAAAATGATTTGACTGTAACACATAGGAGAAAATCTCAATCTGCTCCTGCACTGCCAACAAACACACCCAGAGAACCATTGTTGCCACCACTATTTACCAACCTTTCTGATTGGAGAAGATGTGTGTTAGGCTGTGAGGGTGTCAAGGTTTTGTTTATATCCCAGACAATTTTTTTTTAAGGAAACCCCCCAAAGCTGGCACAAATGGTTTGTTCCGTGTCTCCAAGTGTTTTCTCGTCGAGTCCAACAAAAACAGCTTGTATGAGATATTGTGTGTTTGATGTTGCAAAATGTAAAATGGTAACCTAAATGTATCTGAAACAGACTGTGAAATGTGGAACAAAGCATAATATAGGACCTTTAAAATCAAATCTAAATGTGATATTCTTACACTACTCCTATTGTTGGCAGTACAGTAGTTCTTCAGCTCACAAAAGTGTGTACAAAGACATGATGAGTGTTTGTATTTGAGCGATCAGACATGATTTCACTGCAGCAGCCAAACACGGTCCTCTGAAAAAAAGCCCTAAAGCCGACCACTCTGCCGCCTGTCTGTCTCCTCTCACTGATATCATCTCATTCAGAGGTTTGTGCTCTGCCAAAAGTATGTTCGAAATGCATATGATGTGCATTTTAACAACATCGAATCCCAACATTTAGGCTACAAACACTTGAATTCTGTTTCTTTACAAAAAATATAACCTTATCCTTAACCCTTAGAAGTTAACCTTAATTGGAAAAAAAGCAAACAGAATGGACTAAAAACGCTAAAGTAAAGTAATTTTTTTTTATTGAATTTGGGAGCTCAGGTATATTTGGCAGCCTCTAACTTGTGCATACTTTGCCCGATTAGGCTCAAACCTGAAATACCTAATGACCCCCGGCCCTGAACACATCTGAAAAATATGATGCCACTTACCTCTACAGAGCCACCTATAGACTGAAAGAAGAATGTATTAGGGAAATGTACAAAATTTGGCAAAACTCATCCTTCACGAACATCAAAAAAGTCAATTAGACCATTCCCATGTTCTTCATGGTTTGGGGGCGGGGCCTCTTAATTGCTAGTTAATAATATAAAAACCCTTAGAAAACACGCAATGTCTGATTAAGGTGCCCGTATGGGGGCGTTTCGCCAATATCTGTCGGGTACGACAGCGTAGGCCTATACAATGATCTCATTAACAGCATTAGTGCCCAGAAGTCTGGCTCTCGACAAGCGTTTTTTTCTTTTGCATTCTTTAATACTCTTGGATTGTTTCTGGCACTGTGTTCCATTGCTGAGATGCTCTTAAGGAGAAGACAGTCTGACCAAATGTTTTTTCTCTGGGGGATGATTCAGTCTTCCCTCACTGCCCCTCTGGTTACTCTGACCTCACTCGACTGCTACTGGTCACTCGACTTCTACTGGTCAGGCATAAATCTTACAACAATTTTATTTTAGGAAACCACCGGAAACTAATACTTGTAGTCAGCGGTATTTTCAAGGCAAGTGGTTTTTGTTTGGATTGGACTACAAATACTTTGGTGAAGTCTTTGCCAAAATTGTGAGAAACTTTCCCTCAGCAGTTCCACTCCCAGCCAGCGTGGGGCAACGGGGCCAACCTGCACAGAAGGTAAATGCGGCATGTTGGGATTGCGAACCTCGGTGGGGGTCCCTGCTTTGCCACATGGAGCGGCTGAGCTGCCAGGGTGGCCCGGCGGCACCCAGCTGGGCGCCGCGCTACCGGGGATGTGCTCGCCGGTGCCACCTACAGGACATGTTCCCTGGAAAACAGAGCCAGGTACCCCCCTCACTCCACCAAGCCTTCTGTCTGCCACAAGCCCATAGTAACACTGCTTTTGTCTCACATACGCACAATTAAAGGGGCCTTGTGGTTTAGTCAAGCTTTTGGAAGTCATTTTATTTACTTTGAGAATTGCAATTTACATTTTCAACAGTCCAATATTGTATTTTTTTTGTTGTTGTTGTGTCTCTGCTACATAAAAAAGATCACATTTGGTGCATTTCCCTATAAGGCCCTATTTCCCCCTACTATCCACACTCACGTTATGACTACAGCCAATGAAAGTACTAGGGGGGTAAATTGGTAAAGCCCCATAAAACAGAGCCAGGCATGGTTAAGGTTATGGTCAGGGCTTTAGTTATGGTTAGGGCTATGGTAAAGGTTATTTTTTATTTTAATTATTAAAACTACAGTAAGTGTAGTTTATGTAAATATATATTTTCACCATTTCATCACCATTTGACCAATCAGAGAAGGTTGAGTGAGCTGCTGATGTCAAACTAATTGGTGTCAAGACAGGATCAAATTCACAAAATCATATAATTATTGAGGTATATTTTAGCAGCTACAATATCTTCTTAGAAATAGCCTCTAACATACACAGTGTAAAGTACTAACAAACCACATATCGAAATAATTTTTACAGTAGCAACCTTCAAAATGGCGATGATATTTTTTAGATTCACTTAATTAGCTGGGCTGCCAATTCTTGCATCACACCACAGTGGATGTAAGGAGACCAACTGGAGCGAATCCAAGCTATTGACAATAATGAGACAGTCCTATCTATGTATGTCTTAACGAAGTGTCACCACCATGTCCAGAAGAGACTCCCATGGCAAAATGGAGAGAACACGCGACGCAAATCAATCAAAGGGGACATGCATTGTACTTAGGTAAAGAAAAAGACAATCATTCTCCATGTAAATATTATTATGAAATTTGCTATTATGTGATCAAATAATGAACAGTGACGTAAAAAATTACCAGCCACTCAAAATCTAAATGAGGCTCTTGAGTGGTCATCTCAGCTTGAACTGCTCCATGTGCTAATTAAAAGGTACTTCAATCCACTGTAAATATATATATATATATATATATATATATATATAT
>JAVQKC010204047.1:0-89207 GCA_036025475.1 Philypnodon macrostomus | reverse complement strand
ACGCCTCGAGATTCCTCCGGAAGAGCTGGAGGAAGTGTCTGGGGAGTGGGAAGTCTGGGCGTCCCTGCTTAGACTGCTGCCTCCGCGACCCGGCCCCGGATAAGCGGAAGAAGATGGATGGACATTATTTTTGAGAATCTTTTAAATCATCTCAAATTAAATTAAAATGTAATATTACTGTAAATTAAAAATTAAATGACCTCAAATTAGCTCACAACATGTTTGTTGTAGCCAGAGACACATCTGAGCATTTATACCAGAAGTAAAAACATACATTTGATTGTTACTAAATAACCCCCAAAATATAATATGTATGTAAGTGTAATTTAACTGTATTTTTTCTGATAGTGTTTTCAATTGTATTTTTATTATCTCATTGTCCGTCCTAGTTGTTCAGAATCGCATCACAGCCTTTTGGTTCAAGGGGAAGGAGCTGGCCTTGGCGTTCGGTTTAACTTTGGCTTTCTCTCGCCTGGGCTCAGTCCTAAACTTCTTCTTCACACAGAGGTTTGAAGAAAGGTTTGGCATGCAGTGGACACTATGGGGCGGTATGGACCAACAATAACAGTATTGATTAAAACTTGATATTGCAATGAACGCATATAATGTTTTGAATGTTTTAAGGTGCACTGCTGTGTGTGCTTGGTTTCTCATCTGCCATCATTGTCAGCACCCTGGACAAAGTTGGAATGAGGCAGCTTGGTCTGGATGGTGCCATTCAAGAAGAGTCTCGCAAAGTGGTAAGTAAACTGGTATTAACTGGTAATAAAGGAATACAATATCTGCAAGCTCTGGATTATTACACTTTCTCTGGTTTTGGGTGTAGAGGGTGCAGGATGTGAAGCTCCTCTCACTAAGATACTGGCTGCTGGTTCTCACCATTATGTTCTTCTATAATGGAATCTTCCCTTTTATTGCTGATGCCAGGTAAATATTAGAACCTTGCCAATTAAATGATAGGGTGGCTGTGTAACCTCAGGCCAGCCAACTTCAATTTCTCTTTTGGAGTCTGTTCTCCATGTGTTATCGTTCTTTGCAGTAAGTTCATTCAGGACAAATACAGTGACTACAGTCAGAAGGAAGCATCATATATTGCTGGAGCGGTGTATGACTCTTCTCTGGTCCTGTCAGCCAGCGTGGGAATCCTAATAGTAAGTATTAGTTCTCTATTCTCTCAATAAGAAGAAGAATTATGAACATTATTTGATTGTCCCCAGGATTATGTGGGTCTACGTGGCGTTTTCGCTGTGGCCTGTGCCATCTTCACTATACCAGTGTTTGGGCTTCTGGCATTCACCTTCGTTCCTCCGCTCGTATCAACCATATGGCTTGGAGTCACCTACTCATTTGCTGCAGTGAGTTTTCTAGAATTTTGATTTGGTTATTAACACTCCATATAGTTTGTCTAAGTTTAAATTTGCTATGTGCTCTATCCCAGGCAAGCATGTGGCCATCCATTCCCTTGGTGGTTCCTCAGGCAACCCTAGGGACAGCCATGGGCCTTGCTACCTCCATACAGATGATTGGAATTGGTGTGTCCAATCTGGTTGTCGGGCAGATTTTAGGCACCAAATCTAGGTAGGAAAATCATTCATTAAATTTGCTGTGATGGCATGAAGAGATGTATTAAAGCTGCACTGCCTGATGTTTTTACTTTGTATTTGATCAAGAAAACTATCCAGTCAACAGTAAAGCATAACAGAAGTCATCTGAGATAAATGAGACTCGCTTCCACAGGACTGCTCTATACATCTTTTATTTATCAAGAACTGAAACCTATCAGGAATAATGTGAAGGGAGCTGATATTCTATTTAAACATTCACAGCTCACTCACAGCAATTTTTTTCCCAAAGATTTAACTCGCTGATTGTTATTCTGATCACAAAATCAGGTAGTGAAGCTTTAAGTCCATAATCACATGTATTGTTGTGATTGATTGGCAGTGAAAGCAAGATCCCAGTGTGGCGATGGCAGAGGATGATGATCTTCATGTTGGCCAATACGATCAGCTGTATCGTCACCTCAGTGCTGCTAAATATTGTGGACCACAGACAGGTTTGATACTTAATCTATGTAGACACTATAAATGAACCAAAAATACCGATATTGACTATGTGTTTTTAGGGAGGGACTCTGAACAAGACGACTAAAAAATCAGCAGCAACAGCGCTGGCAGAAAGGGACTCGGACCGAGAGCCGCTGACGTCTGGAGAAGAGCAAACGGAGGAAGAAGAGGATGCACAACACTCTATCAATTCTTAAAGTTGTATTAAAATATATTTGTGTTCACATATGTGTTATACATTTTGGTTGTAGGCAGGTTTGTCTTGACCAAAGCTCAAAGAATTCTAAGAAGTATTTTGAACATTAAGTAAAAAAAGACAGATTTTAATGCAATACTATGAATACTGTTACTAATACTACACAATGTCAAAATGGCATATGACTATGGATCAGGAAATTCTAATGACATTTATCTAAACCTATTTTCATTTCAGAAATTTGCTGCTATATAAAGATACATTATTGCTGCCGTTTTTGTTTTTACAGTGTTTACATTTTCTAGTCAAAGGGAATAAAATTGTGAATTGAAATCAGTTAAGATTTGTTGTTACTGCTTTTTGGTACAGTTCGATAAAAAACGCAAAAAGAACACGCATAAATGAGTTGTGACCGTTGACCGATAACATCATGTAACTCATTTTACTGCCAGTAGGTGGAGAACTTGCATCTCTGACCCACGTGCTTCGACTTTTCCCCACGCTCAGGAACACTAATCCTGCCGTTTGTTCTTTGTTTAAACCAAGATCAAGTGTTGTGAGCCTGAAACGTTTCAATTATTTTTATTTATTTTATTTTATTTTATTAGGACAGTGCGTTTTGATCAATATATGAGCAAAAAGCAGCACAGTAAAAATGCCAGAATTAGCTACAGTAACTAAATCATCATCTGATGTACTAAGGCAGGCACAATATTTAGCCCAGAATGCAGTGGGCAAACTGGGCCTGTGCTGTCATCCCCCACAGCACCAACGGGCACCCTAATCAGACATTGTGTGATTTCTAAGGGTTTTAATATTGTTAACGAGCAATTAAGAGGCCCCGCCCCCAAACCGTGGCAAACATGGGAAGGGTCTATTTGACTTTTTTGATTTGTCTGGATGTTTGTGAAGAATATTTTTACCAGATTTGGAAAATTCCCTAAAACTACTGCCAAAGTAAGTGTGTCCAGGGTCCCATAGGGGTCATAAACATGAGGGGCTATAGAGGCATTCTTTATTTGACCTCTGTAATGTGCCTATGTACATTAAATTGCCCGGATCAATGTGACAAAATTCACGCGATTTCATCAATGTTCAGCAGGATTATTGGCTCAATAAAAGTGCATCAAAATATTAATTAGTGAATTAATTAATTGTCATTAATCGAAGATGTACCAAACTCAATCCAGTTCTGCATCTTTATGATATGTACCTGTGTGCAACAGTTGAAAAAGATCCAGCAAAGACTTTATGAGTTATTGCGTTCACAGTTTTGGACCGTAATTAATTAATTACTTAATTAATATTCATCAAAGAAGCACCTGTGTGCAAATGTTGAAAATTATCCGGCAATTCGTTTTTGAGTTATCCCGTTCACAGCTAGGATCTGCGGACGCGGATGTGCACCGACGTGATTCCATAATATCGTCCTCTCGCCGACATAATTAGTAGTGAGTGCATAACAGCTATGCCACCAGGGGGCAGCAAAGTATATTCTTTGCAGAAAAGTCCCTATGTGTTATGGACCCTTTCAAAGTTTGTAAACAAAAAGTTCTAAATTCCGCAATGAAGGCAATTGGAGGCAAGACCATCTGTTTTCAAAAGAGAAATTAGCATTAGTCACAAAATATTGCAAATTAAGTTATTTTTAAGCAAATGACAACTCTACATGTGCAGCCTAGTGTCAGAGCATGTACCTCACATTCTCTGTTTATTTAATGTAGCCTACACATTGGCATGCTGGCTGGTGGCAAAAATCGTGATTTTTAGTTTTTACTGGATAAATCCTTACAGAAATGATGATGACCACAATAGTGTTTTTATTGTATGCTCAGAATTAGGCTGTTCTGTTCCTCACCACAAACACTAGTTTTTTGTACTGTCTCACTTTTGCTCCAGTCGCCTCCATTCAGGAATTTTGAACATTCCACATGACAAACATTATAAAGGCTCATATTTTCATCAGTAAACATTAGCCTGTTAAACAATCAGAGACTGATAAAACAATGACCTAGCTGCCGTTAATCATTATGACTAGGCCTATAGGCTACATGCCATGGCTTGATAAATACATATTTGGTTATGTTTTTATTATAAATCAAATTAAATGTTAAATTCAAATTGTGGTTTGATTATTTATTTTAGAAACCTGCTACTGTGGTGTTTATTGAATGACCAATAGATGGCGACAGAGTAATAAGTAAATCCACATCACGAGGCGCATAAACAAATACCGCTGAAACTTCAAAAAAAAGGAAAAAAATGTCGGCCCGTCTCCTCCGTGTGACAATGTGTGACAGAGGCACGGATCAATAGAGTCATTTTCCGCTGGAGTCTGGAGGATCATCCAGCTCACTGACCAATGCCAACTGATGTGATGCAGTAAACACACGCTCTTCGGCCTGTAGCATCACCAAAGATAATACTTCAGAGCGTTCAGTTTTTTTCTCCTCATAAAAGTTAAGTCTGAATAAGTGACTCGCTGTGTTCAAATAAATACATAAATAAATACATAGAAAAACCTGCAAATTGTTGATGGTACGACTCATTCTGGAAATAGTGATAGATAAACCCCTTCATACGTGCTTTGACAGGGACATGTGTACAGATGCTTTACACCAGCTATAGCTACAGCTGTGTGGGGTAAATGAGTGCATTGTACAATTAAAACGAGCGGTCAGACGCATCACTTGATTGTTTTAGTGCGGGGCCCTCACTATGATTGTGATAATCTATTATCATCTATTCTCAAGAGGATTCTCCGCGTGATTCTTATCAAGCCATCAGCGTGACCCTGAAGCTTGTTCTCACGCTCATCCACCTTGATTGATTTCCAGAGAGCAAGGCCGGCTGGCTCTAACCCCACTGGCCGAGTTTTAGAGCGCCAGGCCAGCACTCAGGGGGGCGTCCTCACACGGGGGAGAGAATGGATAGATGTCCCTCCGATGTCTTATCAGCCAGCGCAGCTCTAAAGGGGCGGGCCGCTGTGAATAGAGACTGATCAACATCTCACTGTCAATCACATGCACCATTGCACTTTATTGCACACAACGCAAAAAGACGTTCGAAGTATTTCCAGCGCCTGTATCAAACACAGCAGGACAGGACATTAGGCCTATAGTGATCTGTATCATATCCCCATGGAGCTGTTACCGCCTGCCTCCAACGCAGGACGCACACTGCACACCAGGCGCAGTGAGACCAAAACCAATGGGGTCACACAGTGGCGAAATCTGTTCTTGCACGTCAAAGGTCAGTTAGTGGGACACTTTGGGAATATCAGTGTATAAGTGTGCGTGCGAGGTTAAGATATGAGCTCAGATTGTATATATGCCTCTATAGCTGAGGATACATTCTAAAGTTATTTTCCACTGGTTTATACAAAATGCCTTTATGGCTTGGGTAGGCTTATATGGCTTGTACACCGTTCAAGACAACTTTCTGTTGGCCTATAGCTCTCATAAACTCTTGGGTCTGGTGCTGATGCTGCGCGCGCAGGTGCTGGAGACAGTTGGATCCAAACAGACAGTGGACAGTGATGTTTCCTCCCCTCGCGCTCTTAAACCCCCTCCCTTTACGCGCTGCAGTCTCTCGTGCGTCTGCTCTTCAAAGATCTACTTCAAAGTCGCTTCTTGACAAGAGCACTCAGTTCCTGTGCGTAATGCCTCGAGGATTTTTGGTAAAGCGTAATCGGCGGAGTCCGGGCTCGTACCGAACCAGAAATCACAGCAACCCTTTACCAACAGACTGTCACGAGAAAGAGGTGCTGAGTAAACGCGCGGGTGGACAGTCTTCCCTGCTCCGCGAGGACGGTGCGCGCGTGTGGAGCCCACACGTGGAGCCCGCACTAGAGGCTGAGGCGGAGCGGTGTGCACAGCTGCCGGACGCAGAGCAGGAAAGAAAGGTAGATGTTTTAACTCCGGACCATGACTCTTCATGCTTCTTCCCGCCTCTGCCCTCACTTCAGGGCTCTTGCGCACCAGTCACTCCGCGGGTTTTGGAGCAGCTCGATGAAGAGGAGAGGAACTCGCCACCTTACCGCGGGAGATGCACACCTGAGCTTCCGTTTCTTCTCAGCTCCACTCCGGCATCAGTACCCTTCATTCGGCCCCACGCGCACACCTACGGCCAAGAGTCCAACATGCACGCGCACCTGTTCCCATCGCTCTCAATCTCTAACGAGGTTCAGCAACACGTCGCAAGGAAACGCTCGTTCATAGAAACAGACCGCAGACCAAGTAAGATTGGCATCACAAAGAAACCCAAAGTCAATCGAAAGCTAAACTTCGAGGACGAGGTCACCACGTCGCCTGTTTTGGGGCTGCGCATCAAAAAAGAGGCACCAGACTCCAGAGCGCACCGGGACAGGTCCGTGAAGCAGCCGCTGGGCGAATTCATCTGCCAGCTTTGCAAAGAGGAGTACCCGGACCCCTTCTCCCTAGCTCAGCACAAGTGCTCCCGCATTGTGCGCGTAGAGTACCGCTGCCCCGAGTGTGACAAAGTTTTTAGCTGCCCTGCGAACCTGGCATCCCACAGGCGATGGCACAAACCACGTCCCATTAACAACAGCCAAGGCCCAGACATTCAAACGAATAAAACCCAGCCTCACGGTGTCCTTCCGCTAGAGACAAACGGCAAAGAGAACGAGCTGCTGCGCATTGACAGGCACACGAACCGCGGAGCACCAGAGAGCTCCCACGTGGGCAGCATGGTCCCCCCGCCCTCTGTACCTCCTCACTATCGGACCCACGCGGAACAGCAGCACGTGAGAACGGCCGACAGCCCTCCCTCGAGCTTGCAGTTACCGTTTGTCCACAGTTTACCAGAAGAAGAACTGTACGAGTGTCACTACTGCGGAAAGAAGTTCCGGCGTCAAGCGTACCTCAAGAAACACCTAGCCGCGCACGAGCCACCGCTGAGCACGTACAGTCAAGCGCGAGACAACCAGGTGTTCCTGTGTCACATCTGCGGCGCGCGCTTTCCCTCCGTCGAGATCAGGGACAAGCACCGTCTCTGGCACGCAATGCGTGATGAGCTTTTGGCGGGAACTTTAGCGGGAGTCAGCGGAGACGTGTTCCACACGCACAGAGACACAGAGAACAGCGGCGGAGAAAGTGAACAACTAGACGCACAGCAGCAGATGTACGCATGCAAACAATGTCCCTCCACGTTCTTCAGCTCACCGGGACTCACGAGACACATCAACAAGACACACGCGGAGGACAGGCACGTGATGCTGCTGCAGATGAGCGTGCGGCCGTGAAGCTAGCTTAATGAGGCAAAAACACGCTGCTCTAAAAACATACAGGTGAGGGTCACGCGCACTGTGCCGTTCGCCAAACATTAGGCTAGTTTTTCTATATTGTTTGTTGTTGTTAATTGTGAATTAATATATTCTTAAAACTGGGCACTTGTTGGTTACTATTCAATGAGTTGTATTATAGTTTGAGTGTCCCGGAGCTGTCCGCGGTGCTGAAGGTGAAACAGCTGACGCCAGTTGCTCTGTCCATGGTACTAATCAAACCGTTAACAATATTAGTAAAAAGTTGCTCAAACTATCATTTCAAGTGCAGTAATTATGCTTGCATTATCTATGCATTAACAGAAAAAAGAACAGTGAACCTTGCCCCAGTATAAAATCTCATGTTGGCTTTGATGCCTAGGCCTAATTACTGCCTTTGAGAGTCTGCTTTAGTTTTTTACACCTCACAAACTACAGCAGCCTGAATGGGTCAAACTTTAAATTATATTTTGTGTTTATAGGGTATGGTACCATAAAGCATAATGTAGACCTAACCTATTTAAACACATAAAAAAATGTAATATTGAATTGTCTATGGCTTTAAGTCATGATTATGTACAAACCCATACACAATGTACTGTACATGTACAATGTTCAACTTCTTTATCTGCTTAAACTATAGGCTAAAAATATATAGGTTTGTAAAACATGTAAGTAAATACCTCATTGATTTTCAGACATATCTTCATCGACATGTCTTTGTTTTTGTGGTTCCTAATGTTCACAATGAGTTTTTCTGGTCAAACACAATAACTACATTTAAGAAAGCGGGCTGCCTAACCTTCAACATTAGAGACAAAATCACTACACGTAGACTATATTATGAAATATAACGGGATCAATAGAAGACGGATTATGCCTTTGAATGTTAATTCTCTATTTTCATACAAATGTTGAACTGTAGGTAGCATTGCTAAAAGTCTTGTCTTTATAAAATGTTGAGATATTAACAATTACAAATGCTTTCACAACGCTATAGTGTCCAATGAAGCCTTTATGACCTTTATTATTTTTACTATGTCAAATGTGAAATTAAAAATCTCAATAAATACTGTATAATTACCACACTGTTGCATTTGTATAAAGCTCTGGACAAGTCATTGTTAAGAAATTTTATTGTCATCATATTTCACCATCACACATCCACATTTATTTTTGAATGTGTGTTTTCTTTTTCTCTCTCTTTTTTTTACATATACTGTTGGTTCTCCAGTAACACTTTGAGTGATGCGAGTGTGTCATTACATCACAGAGTCAACACATGCAGGTTTAGTACTGAACTGTGTCATGCAGTGTGTGTGTGTGTTATAGTCAGTAGTTACATCAGCTTCAACGCAATGTCTGAAGCCAAACCTGTGTCCGTCACAACATTTGACTTTTCCAAAAAGCCCCTACAATGTAAGTCAAAATATTTTATCAGTATGGCAGCGGTTATAGTAATTTTTTGTGGCCAGCCTATAGTTGCATATTTGTATGGCTATATCATTTTAGCCTCTTTTAAAAAAACAAAAAACAAAATGACCACAAATAATAACTGATGTTGATGCTGCAAAAACAGAATTTGTGCTACAGTAGCCCAAATTTGAAGGGCAATCAAAGTCAAGTGTTGATGTTGACAGGAAAGTGGGTCTATACACAGCATGTACACATACACCCCAAAATCTATGGCCGTCAACATTGGACTTTTCATCAGTGACAACATAATATGGACAATAACTTAAAAGGGCCAACACCACCATAAAACATGAATAAAAGTTTGGATTTAGAGAATACAATATATGGATAAAAATACATATAACAGTGAAGTGTAATAGATAATACAGTTGGTGAAAACTGAAAAACAGATATGTACAAATAACGCAAGAACAGTAACTTCTTAATACACCAGCCCTTACAAAGAAATACTGAGGTTGGAGAGTGGAAGAGAGATTTCCATGTGTTGTTTTGGAGTGTTAAGGGGTTTTTGTTGTTTTCTGAACACATGGGACCTACGTATCTCCAGTAACTAAGTGTAACAATACAATAATTCCAATAATGAAGGCTCAAAATGATTTCTGGATCCCAGCAGTCTTTGGCTATTGCTTTTTTGTTGCACTTGTCTTTAATCTCATCTATGCGAGGTTTATTTTTTTTGGATTAAAGAATTAGTGACATTTCGTAATAACATAATATGCCATATGGACGTAATTTCAATACTTCATTTGACCTAAATATGAAAAAAAATATATTTTTTTTACTTGACCCCATTATATTCTAGCAATCTGTACGTGTTAGCAACATGTTAAACACAAATAACCAATAATGTTAGTACAGTTAATGATAAAACTATTGAAATTTTAAATCTTGTAGTGTCAGTCCATTTTTAGCAGATATGGTCTGAAGCTAAGACCACTGTTTGGTTTTGGCAGCAATGCTCAAATAACCGTATATACACAGGAAGCCTCCTCACACTGTACAGTCTTCTAGATATCCATATCTATTATATATATATATATATTTATACTCATACTCATACATATATAGATATACAGTATACATACTTACTGCTAAGAACAAAGAAACATAGCTGTGGTTCTTTCGCATTAATTGAAAAAACAAAAAACAAAAACAAAAAAAAAACAGCAATATTCTTGTTCAGGAAAAACATTTACAGTCAAGTAAAAAATCATAATGAAGAAAAAAAAAAAGAGAAAAATGCAGCGATATCAGTGCATCTTACTTTTACAGCATTAGCAAAACTTTGTGAAACAAGTGCTTCTGTTTTGATCACTTCATTCAGAAACATGCACAGCTTGACGATCACACTTTCAAAGGGGAACACTGCCATACATCGTTATTAACATTTGAATGTGGCTATTTACTTATTTATTTATATGATCTCATCTTTACAGACCTATCGTTGAACTGACCACAAAAATAGACTCTTGACTGTGCAGCTCACGTGCTTCCTCAACACTTGCATTTCTTTTTATATCAAAACAGCTTTCTTTCTGTACATCCCTGGCTGGCTATAGTACAAATATACAACAATAACAACACAGCACCTAGTTCCTCTCTTGAAATGTGCTCTCTTACAATGATAGGGACTTAAAGTAATAAGACTTCATGGCTCAGGCAACACTTGTTGTCCAGCCATTTCTCAAAAGCAAAGCTGAGAATAACACAGCAAAAATAACATACAGTATCAGCATTGACCACAGCTTGATATATATTTTAGACCAGAAGGAACTGTCCTGTACAACATGGGATAAGCTGAGGACTGATACAAGCTTCATGTAAGTCTATCTTTACCATCATTTGTGCAAAGACAATTTTTTGTGCTAAGGTGATGTGAAAGCTTATATAAACAGCTCATGTCTTATTAGCGGATCCAGATGAGCGGCGCAGCTTCATGGACATGCGGCTCTTGCTAGTCCGAGGCGACATGGGGGACGCCGAGTCGCTCCCGGCCTCCCCAAGAGCCGGACTTTCTCCCCGAAGAATCTCGAGGCAGGAGCCTGAGGGGGTGGGGGTAAAGGAAGGGGTCGGATATGGTGGGATATCAGGAAGAAATATGACCGGGAGGGAAAGATAAAGGAAGGAGGGGATGATATAAACATAGTCAATAACACGCAAGTTATTGTACAGAAATGAGCCAGACTAATGCACTCAAACTAAGACACAAACTAAGATGGCAGCAAAGAGTCAGACGAGGGTCTAAAGAAGTTTCTAAACATGTGTGACTAAAGTAGCCCCTTGAAAAGCTACTACTGTTACTGAGAGTCCTACTGGGGCTGTATGTGTTATTAGAGGCTACACAAATAACACCTTCTACCGCTATATATAATATAGCATGATGCCACACATAGGCTACTAAAGTGTATATAGTTAATAGGTGAAGAAGAAATTACACAATAACTTATTGTGAACCACTGACTCTCGCACATAAGGTGGGGAAAAGTATTTTATTCATCATTATTTATCATTTCAATAATTATTTTTTTCATTTCTACTAATTTTGATAGTTTTATAGTATAGTGGTGCATTTACAATACCTAATTTGAATGTAAATTCTGCATGTCCTATTAGATCACACTACCACTACACACAGTCTAACTAATCAATCCTACTCTACAAGACATTACCATTCACAGCTAGCATGAAGGACCTTCTGCTTGAGGCCCTTTCCCTTCACCCTGAGAAGGTTAAAACTGTCTACGGGTTTAGGAACCATCAGGTACATAGCACTATGCTCCTCTGTGTGTGAATGCAGAAAAGAAAGCATGGAAAGAAAAACATATTGTGAAAGACTTAGAAAAGTTAAGATAAAAGCAGAGAATGAGAAACAGAAAAAATGAATAAACCAGTAATAAATGACATGTAACAGTATGTT
Source organism: Philypnodon macrostomus (assembly GCA_036025475.1). NCBI lineage: Eukaryota > Metazoa > Chordata > Actinopteri > Gobiiformes > Eleotridae > Philypnodon > Philypnodon macrostomus. The sequence goes on along the minus strand of JAVQKC010204047.1, from coordinate 77,271 downwards.
ATGTAGACTGTAGGTGTAATAATGGTAAAAAAAACTAACCTCAAAAACCTGGTTAATTAACTTATATACAAGATTTAAATCATCATAATTGGTAGCCAACAATAAATAAATTCAGATAGTCATAATGTGTGTGTCCATTGCTAAAACCAGGAAGACAGGAGCATACAGAAGGTCAAATGTTAGTTTCACCAATGTCTGACAATGCAGGTTAATTGTGACATGAACAAACACTGTTACACAATTTTAAAAGGGAAATCTGACTCCGCTTTGTATCAGTGCTGTTTGGTTTTGGACTAGGGGTGGTGGGCAACTATGGGCAGGGTATATCTTGGACAATCATGTAGTTACTCACGCTCTCGTTCATTCAATAATAGGGCCAATTAGACACCAATTCTTTGGTCAATATTTAAGAATAATCCAGCTATATTACGCCAAAACAATGGAGTAAAATTTCCCTTTACATCGTTAGAAAAGTGCTCGGAGACCTGTTTAGACAGTAAAATCCACAGAAGAGGAGACATGGGGGTTAGCAAACAACACAACACACATTACAAGGAGGTATCAGAAGGAAGAAAAACTTAGACCAGTAGCAAGAACCAATCAGAACAGGGCAAGTCAATCATGTGACCGGGCTTACCTTTTTAGCAATAGGCAAGTGTGACATTACGATCTAAAGGATGGGGGGAGGGGGGGAGGGGGATAAACAGAAATAAAATAAAAAGGGGAGATTAAGGGGAAACCAAAAAAGAAAAGACAAGAATCATTGTGTTGTTAAGGGACCTGGGAGTTAACTTTGGGGCGGGTAGGTGGACAAATAAGGTTGGCTCTTTTGATAAATTTGAGAGCATAGTGTCAGGAGTGGTCAAAATGTGTCATCGTTTTAAAAGCAAAAGCTAATTTAAAGGGTAACACTTCTGATACTGTGCTCTGAAATGCTTTAGGAGCTGAACAACATAAAAACGCTCTAATCTTTTTTTTTTTTATGTTTGTTTATGTCATTCAGCCTCAAAGCAAGAACAGTAGTAATTGTCAATATTATTACATTGGCTGGGTGGAGAGATGAGCAGCAGGAATAATCACACGTCAACACACACACAGACACACTTTTTTAGAGACAGGTCACACCTCAGCGGTGGCTTCTCGAACCCCATTTAACCTCATTATAGATACAAATGTGTGGCTTTGATAATTAAAAAGGGCCTTATAAGGATATACAATTGAATACTTATTTTAACAATGATTGAAACACATTGAAATATAGATAGAGAGTACCGATACCATTTATCAGCCAGTAAACAAATACTGATCCAATACATTTGGTAGTAATATATATATTTTAAAGCTGTAGTCTAGAGGTTTCCAAAAATAAGACGATTATGCTATACTGACTATTATACCCTCCTCTGGCCTTCACAGCAACATCAAATCAGAGTTTGTGGGATAGAGCCCTGACCTGAATAGTCGTCGATTTTATGAGTGGCCTGACAGCCCACACAAACTCTGATTGGATGTTGCTGTTGAGGCCAGGGGAGGGACCAGTAAAAGTAAAAGTAAAAGTTGGCCGCTATTGGTCAAGCATTTTTAAACAATTTCTTATCTTGTGAATATTTCAGCTTCATACAAAATTGTGTGCATTTTATAGTGATTAGGGCTATGGTATATGTAGGATCTGTGCATAGATTAAACTCTTAGCCAGTACAGAATTACACATAATAATTCATAATATTAAGATTTATAAATATTTTTTGTTTTTATGCTTTTATTGCCAACTTTGTACCTGGCATACTTCAAGACAAAACTAGCCGTGTTCAAGCCTCAGACAATCTTTGAAGAGTAGCAGTTCAAAGGGCAGGGTGTGTTATTGTGATGTCCCCATGTTGCATCAGAATACAACCTTTTACAAGCTATAGGTCACATTGTGTGGCTGACAAAGAAGCCACTCTTTTTTTTTATTGTGTGGACAAATGGCCGTACCTGTGTCAGAAGGCAGGTGAGTGCAGGGAGCTGGGCTGTAGACCCGAGCAGCGTAGTCTTCAAAGGTGGTCGGTTCTTGGTGATGCTGCACAATAGTCTCTAGGTATCGGGCTCGCTCCTCATAACTGATTTCATAGGTTAAGGTAATACACAAATACTTAACACATAAGAAAACATTCAAAAAAATATTTAAAAAACGATTAAAATGAAGTACTTGACCCTGTCGATGTAAAGTGGGTCGTCTGTAGAGACCAGAGGAGGGACTAAAGTAAAACTTGACTGCTATTGGTCAAAGTGGTAACCCACAAAGTCTGATCTGATGTTGCTGTAGAGGTCAGGGGAGTGACTAAAGTAAAATAATAATTATGACAGATTACCTACTTTACATCATAGAACAGTGTCAGATAAAGCATGTTCTATTTTACGAACCATATAGCTTTAAGTGTTCAAATAAGATAAAAATATATAGAAAGAAGATAGAAATGTGTTCATCCCAAAATACATTTTGGAAGTCTATACAGGGGCCCATCCCACTAGTTGAGAATCACTTCTGTAAAAAACACTATACTCTATACATTTTATCAACTGAATTTACATTTACTGAAAATATGGCATTCAAGATGAATGACATGGCCTTCTATACTTTGGTATTAACCATACATCCAGATCTAGCCCTAATGCCAGGCACATGCAGCTGCTACACACTCTTGAATACACACATAACTCAGCCCCATTAGCTCCCAATAGTAGAGCCATTTACTACAATAGCAGAGGTTTTCAATGGGCGCATGTATCTGTATTTGATAAGCCAGGCCCCAGAAATGGTAGTGAACAAGCTTTATGGCTGGCTGTCTATGTAAGTGCATGTCTCAGTCTCTGCTTAAATGGGATTAGGCCGATGAATCTTCAGAATGAAATCTGTGTGTTTCTGCCTCAATGTGTGTGCCTGTGTTGTGAATGAGGCAGCCATCTGTAACAGCACCCATGGGTTTTCTATTGGGTTACACAGGCAGTCTATGGGTCTCAGAAGGAGAGAGGGCCAGGTCTAATGGTAACTGATCCAGTTAGAGGCAATGATAATAACAACAATATGGCTCCCTTAAAATGAAGGGACAGACTGCACACAAACGAAAAGTAAGGGCAAAAACAGGCTTAGGTTAGTAGAAGGTGGCTAGACGACAAACGCGCTGGCCATTAAATTAGGTACATCTGTTGAATGACTTCATTAACCTCGGAATGCACCAATATTGAAAATTGGCCAATATCAATATTTCTGTTTGCCAATTTGGGCAATAAAGATTCCAGTCGACATATTTTAAGATGTTTCGATATAAAATAAATAACCAGGGTGAATCATATAGTTACAACTCGGGCATGAGAAATGTTCAAGACTACACTTCTAAAGTTCAAACCAAGTATCAAAACGGAGAATAACCACTCAAATTTAATCAAATGCTATGACACCAACAGGCATTTTAATCAGAAATTGTTTGTATGATTTCTAACTTTTATTTTATTTTCTAATTTTTATATGGTTAACGAGCAAAAAAGTGTCCCCACCCCCAAAACCATGACAAATAAGAGAAGGGTACGTTTTGACTTTTTTGGATTTGTCTGAATGTTTGTAAAGAATGTTATGATGTTAATGTTTGTGAGGCTATAATAATATTTTATGTTGGACACAATGTGAAGAATCACTGTACCAAGTTTCTCTGCCAAAGTAAGCATGTCCAGAGTCCCATGGGGTCAAAAACATGGGGGCGCTATTGAGGCATTCTTTATTGGACCGCTGTAATTTCCATATGTACATTAAATGTGCCAAAATTCATTAGATTTTGTTTATGTTCATCAGGATTTAATTGGCTCAATTAAAGTGCCTCAGGGCATTCATTTGTTAATGAATTAATTAGTATTCATCATAGAAGCACCAAAATCAATCCAGTTCTTGATAGGAAATTAATTAATTAAAAATGTGTATACAATTTGAAACTGCTCCAGAAATTCGTCCTCATAATGAAAAAATACACTTCCTTTAATTGAAAGAAAAAAATATTTAACCAAAAAAATCTAATTAGATTAAAAAGTGTTTAATTACAAAAGAGTGATTTGGGGCAGATCGCCTAATACAAAGCCATGATGATATATTTAATGTATACTACAGTATACTAATCAAAAAAGACACATTGTGCAGCACAGCCTCAAAGTAAAAATAGCATTTTTTTCCTCATTTAGCACGCTGCAAATCACAGTGGCAAAGGAAATGAAGAGGTTCGGAGGTGCAAAGAAAGTGAGATGCAGTGGGCGGAAGGCAGGGTTTGACTTGTAAAACAAAGTGGGAACCAAGGGGTTGGAGTGAGAATCCCACCATGGAGGCCAGCAGCGGATGAAGCAGAGGAAGAGGATTTTTTATTTATTTAAGCAGCACAGTGATGTTGTTGAGAGTCTGGGGTCTGGTGCAGTGAGAAGAGCAGCCGTCACACAGAGCCTCCATGTGATCTCACCGTTTGCCTTTTCCTGCTCCAGCACTCCCCTGACTTCTCGATGTGTACGAGGCGGCAAAGCAATTAGGACAAAATAATTATCTCCAAAAACATTGTGTGCTGCTGTTGGCGTAGCGTGTAACGGAAACGGTACTTAGTGTGTCATTTACTTAGTGTTCTTTTTGTTGTTATTTTGAGTCCAGTATATATGCCAAATATACAAGACGTTTTAGGGGTACAATCCATTTTTGATAATATCCTTCTGTTGCAGCTTACCAGAAAGACACTGAGGAATTAAATAGACCCTTAAAAGCCTTAAAATAACTTCACAGATTTGAATACAAATTTTTGCAGTTTTCATTTTCATTGTGTTTCATTAACACAATGGCCACTTGATTATTTAGACCTAATCGCATCAAAGTGTGACTTCCTGTATGTATGTTTGTATTTAGTGTATATTTACAACTTCATTTTATATAATTTTTTAGCCTCTGGTATTTTCCCCACTGCATGTTCTATTAGACTGATTTCCCCGAATTTCTTGTAGCTACAGAGAAACTGACAGTATCTTGAATCTACCGCTCTAGGTCTTTTCAGTGAACAAAAAAAGTGAGAAGGTCAGAAGAAAAGACTAATATTGAACCAAAAGTAAATAAATAAGACATTGTGGCACCGCTGGGATAAATGACTACAGTTTTGTTCCTCTTTCACTGTCTAGTTCCTTTGTCTCTCTGCTTTTTCATCCTCACAGCGTGGGCTGATGTCACTGTGTCACAAACACAAACTCACACTGAGCAGCAAGACTACAAGACACTTATAACTTTTACCAATTAGAGATACAAAAGTTCAGAAGGCATTGATTTCTTTGCCATGAAATTGTAATATATTGTGTGATACGATACTTTTTGTGGTTATTTTAAGTCTAAGCTTCTAGTTGAAGCAGGAATTGTATATGCCAAAAAATGCTAGACTTTTCAGTGCAACAATCCATTTTTGCTAATATCCTTCTGTTGCAGCTTACCAGAAAGACACTGTGTGGAATTAAATAGATCCTTAAGCCTTAAAATAACTTCAGTGAGGGATATTAATTTAATAAGCTTTTTTGATGACTGTATTATTATCATTATCAGCTCACAGCAGAAATCTATCTACTGAGAATTTCCCATACAACCATGTCTATAAAAAAAAGAATGCTGTCCGGTGAGTAGCAGTAGTGTGGGCAAAAAATATTGATGCCGGAAGTTTAATATAATAGAAGTGCAAAAACCCTCATTACATCAAGGTCTGCAGAACAAACAAAACAGACAGCAGAATACCAAGGTCTACCTAATAAAGTGGCCAGTGACTGTATCTCATATTTGTGTAGTTGGTAGTTCTGTGGTGCAAATTTGAAAGACTTTTTGACCTGAGGGTAGTTCTCAACAAATGTATTTGCCATGGAGCTTAGAGAGAATATTTCTGTATGGGCAGCACTGCACAAATACAATCATATATATGAAAAACGGTTAGGTCAAAGAAAATCTACTTGTATTGCATTCACACTCCAGCCTCATCGCCTCCCTCCTCGGTCCAGCCAAATGGTAGCAATGAAATGTGCTGTAATTGAATTTCAGATGGGCCCTCTTATTAAGTCATTAGCAGAAAATATCTCGCTTTCATGAGGATTATAAAAGGGAGAACGAGGGATAGAGGGAGGTGAGGGAGCCGCAAAAAAGCAGCAGCGGCGTTGGTTACAGAAAGGTGGACAGGAGAAAGATGGAGCATATAAAGAGGCTCTTTTGTGTAGAGTCAGAAACTCATTTTCTTTGCGCGGTTGAAAAGAGCGTGGAGCGTGTTGGTGCCTTCTCTGGTTCTTTCTGTCCCTCCCTCTCCCGCAGAGCTGTAAATTGTGCTGATGTTGGACTCCCGTGATCACTTGAGACCGAAGGGAGCAGAAGACGAGGCAAAGGGACCTTGTTAGCGCATTAGGGGCCGGACTGATGACGGAGATGTGTTTTTTTTTTTTATATTTAACTGTGTTCTTTCTGAGATGATGATATTATACTCTTATATTTTTCTACAGTATATATATGGTACAGCAAGCATTTTTATACAAGCAATTCAAATAATGAATTGGATTTATACATCACTTTTCTCAACACTCAAATCGCTTTACAATTTTGCCATCACTCATGCGCTTTACAGTCATATGCTGGCAATGGTGAGCTATTTCTGTTGCCACAAGTGCCCTAAGGCACACTAGAGACCTGGCAGCCATATCATGCCTACAGTCTATCTGACCACCACAGAACACAGCACAACAATCACACTAGGGGGTTGAACTGCTAACCTTCTGGTCAGTGGGCAACACGCTCTACCCGATCTACCCATGAGCCAATGCCACCCTTCAATACAAAGAAATCAATACAATGTCCAGGACAACTGTGAGAACTGAGTTTAATTGCAGCTTTTTGTAACTTGGCAAAAATGTTTTTGTTCAAACACATCCACACAATGAAAAAAACAGCGAAGGATTCACCTAAGTTTATGTCCTTGCTAAGTACAAACCTTGTGCTACAAAGGTGTGCAGTGACAGCTGCTGTAAAGCGTGTGAGAGCAGATCTATAATTGTCGAGCAAATCTCCTCAAACTGAAGTTCAGTGTGAAGCAACCCTGAAGATAATGGCTTTATAAAGATAATTATTAGATAATATTAGTTACAAATTTAAATGTCAGGTCAATAATTAAGCAAAATATTACACATCGACCATAAATATTTTGTCATCTACCTATAACTTCATATTCACTTTTTATAAATATATTGTGATGACAAACATGGAGGACCTTGGACCCATGGAGGAAACTGAACTGCTTCGATAACACAACCATTATTATTATTATTGCGAATATACTAATAATATAACTATATATTTTGAACAAGGGGTGATCCAGTTCAGAATATTCACTTCCACAGATGGCTTTTAACTTCAACTAAAGATTTGTCCAGTTTGTGACGAAGTTATGTTGTAAAAGTCACAAGACATAAAAGTGACACAGTTCTACAAGATACCTCCCGTTTCATATCTCTGCACATCTCACCAGAAGCACATTGTTGTCCAGCCTATCTGTCCTCTGCACCCCGGGCATTGGAACAGACAACAGAGAGAGGCACATCAGAGGGATAATACAATTGGAAAAGCTTTACAGCGTGTAATGATAAACCTGTGTGTTTGTGTGTGTGTGTGTGCTTTGCCCAAAGGAAAAAAGCTAATGGGTTTATATGTTTTTGTGATAGCGAATGATATGGAGGCTTTGTGATTTCATTATGACTGTGTGTCCACGTACGGCCGAGATAGGTCACTCTAATGCAGTAGTTATTGTTAGGGGCAAATGTGTAGGCAAGTGCACACACACCAACGCAATCATATTTAGGCCTATTTATCTGCCGTTTAAGACATTGCTGAAAAAAAGTCTTGATTTATTAGTAAGGCTTGTTGTCACTTCACTATTTCACCGTTGAACACAAAAATATCCCATATATTTATCCAAATTACACAAACAAAAGGCACAAGCAGTGTAATAATACTTCCTAGATTAAGCAGATTCATTTTACCTAAAGGCTATAAAACAATATTCCCCCTCTCGACCCTCAAGACAAAATGTATGCACCTTATATAAAAGCTGTCGCAAACAATTTGACCAATAAAAAGTCCCTTTAGGGGAAACTTGATGACATGCACAATTGTGCAACAGCAATAATAAAAAAATAAGACATTGACAGTACAATGAATTAGGGCTGGGCAATATATATTCTAGCTAAAAAATAGAGAAGGCTTGAGCATTTTGTATTTTTTCACAGGCAGATTGGAACTCCCAATTTCACTATGTTTAGTGGTAACAGATTTAAAGGCCTGTAGGTTTAAGTTAAGAATGCATTTAAGTTGAGTAAAAAGGGATATAACAGATTAAAAAAAGAACATTGACAAAAGAAGTTCTTGTGTATGATACAGTATATTGCACAGTCATATAATAAATCAATAAAATGTCTTTACAACTTCAGCAATTCTCAACTTTTCTTACTTTTAGACAAAGGCTCAAGCAGCTCTTAAGGAGACACATTTTGACTTCAGATGCATCTTGGTCATCTGTGATATCCCTGCCTGAATCTTAAACACCTCATCACATGAAAATGCTTACATTCACCACGCAGCCACCTGACAAAGTGCATTCATGTTCAGAGCGACGCATACGCAGAGACACACTGCAGATTAGCTTGTTTACGAGTCAGAGGGGGGCCTGCTCCGACAAGGTGTGATCAAGTCACTGATGGCTACAACTCATGTGTCAGCACAGCTCTTTGTGACAAGGCAGTGGACGTGCGGCAAAAACACAAACTGACAGACACACAAGTCATTACGGTGAATCATACATCTCGAAAATTAGACTAAAAACATGATGAGCCGTATGGAGAATCATCTAGTCCACTAATACTCACTGATTTTACAATTTTTTGGAGCGTTTTCTATAGAGTAAAGCAGCAGCAAGAACATGGCATAGTTATTAAATTTTCCACAATATACATAAAGATTGCTTTATGTAGAAGGCTTGCAGTGAAATTTTGTATCAGTAAAAATGAGTTCCTCTAGATTTACTGATGATTCTTCCTCACATTTTTATGCACTTTTGTCTGACTAAAATTGTGTTTCAATAATTGTGCAGCCTAAATGAGAATAGTAAAAATATAAAAAGTAACTAAAAATATACTATTTGGATATACAGAGAAAGTAATTAATTGAAATCTATATTTAAAATAATCAATAACACAAACTGTAAAAAGACACATTATCCCACAATGCCTGTGCGTCCGACTATCCAATTATTAAATTAATTAACAAAAAAACATTAATCAATTATTAAAATAATCATTTGTTTCAGCCCTAGTGCTTAATATATTGCATTACAATAACGCACACCTGTGAAACAGCTCTTGAGCACAGAGCAAACTGTAAACCAGACACAAGATAAACACAATTCCCAAAGGAGATTATCTGTGACCCTCCTCCTTTTCATTTCCTCTATCTGCCCGACGGGAAACAATTACATACAAGCACCTCCTTCTGCTGTATTCATAATGTCTTACATTCTCATAACCTAATAACACCTTTAAGCTTTACATATACATTGTCACCCAAGTTGTAATTCCATTTATTAATATTCCTCAAAGGCAAAGTCTTTATAACTTATCTTTTATTTCATGATGCTACAGTTTGCGGAGCCCACATTTGCACTGCTGCAGCTAAACTTCTAAGTCAAGAAGAGTGATCCCTCCACAGAGAAAAGGTGCAGAGGAGTTAGATGGAGGATAAAGGATAACATGACCCCATTTTAGCATCACCAATAACAAAATGTCTTCAATTTGAAAGGTTTTGCCCTCACCTTTCTACCATGGCGAGGAGAACACACACTCCTTGTCACACGGCGCAGATTGTAGCCTTACTGGGACAATAGAGCCCATTGTGGGAGCTGGCAAAGAGAGGCCAGGCGGGCCGGTAGGCTTTTGGCTGCTCTAACAGTGTGTGTCTGTGGTGTGTGTGGATATGGGGGATAATAGCACTACATGCCCAGAGCTGCCATCATTTCACTGGGAACAGAGTGTGAAAGAGAGGCACGCACAAGCCCATAAAACACACACACACACACACACACACACACACACACACACACACACGCAGACACACAACTGCAGCATCGCTATCACACCGAGCCATATGCTGACCCTCACCTCAGCACAAGCTATCTCTGCCAATCAACAACTAGAAGGGATGTCCCACACACACACACATGCACACACACACACACACAAGCAGGACCAAAGACAACACAAAAAGCGCTCTAATCCAAAGAGTCAAACATATAGGTGTAACACAGGCACCATGAAATACATACATGTAAACCATAGGATGACATGCAGTGGACACTAATGCTTACCACAACTGGCTGGAACTGTGTAATTATTGGTGCGTGTGTGTGTGTCTGTGTGTGGAGAAGCTTAGCATCTTTCCAACATTGTTACCCAGAAGCACAATCACCCGGGAGCAGATGGAGGATGGCCACACACACGGACCGAGAACATCCCCTCACACAAATATTCACTCTTTATACACTTGTACATCGATCAGATGGCAGAGCAGCTGAACAGGTCCACACAGGTGAACCTTTGCCCAAAATGGTGACTAGACGTCAGTGACTGAGCTAAGAACGTCTGGTGGTAAAACTGAATGTACTTTTTACATACACTGTGGATATTTATATCATCTAGGACTGGAAATCTACAGACAACAAAAGCTAAATATGTGTTAGTTAAAAAATATTATTAGAATTATTATTAGAATTATGATCAAATGCTCAAAGAATAACAAAAACACAAGATGAATTGTCAAGCTCTTAATACATTTAGTTAGAAATTGCTTGCAGTGAAAATGGGGTGGTCTAATCTTTGCATGTGTTAAATCTATACATTTATGGCTCAAAACTTATATTAATTTGGACTAATACATTTACAAAAGCAACTATAGTATGTCACTGATGAAGCAAAGCAAAGCAAGTGTTGTTTTTATTTTCATTTACTCTTCTATGTCCCACTGAGATCTCAAATCTCATTTACAGTTAAGTCCCAGCCCCAAGGAAGAACCTATTGTACATGTTTTATTGATATGTGTATTTAATGTGTATTAATATGTGTATCATTTTATATTACAATATCTTGTGTGTTGTTGATGTCTTGGACTGCATGTCTTGCTGCACTGAGTTGATATGCAAGATAGAGCTGTGCTTACAAACAACTGCCCCAGCGGACTGGCACTGCCCCTGTGTGGTGTGTATGTATGCATGTGTGCTTGAGATTTTGGATGGTTCTAGTCATGGTGAATGAAAGATCAGAGAAAGAGAAAAGGCAGATGGACTGCCCCGAGGGCCAGGGGAGCAGAGGAAGACACACAAGACAAAAATGCCAGTTAACCAATGACACACTTAGGCCTGCCAACCTTCTCTCCATATTTCCCCCACAAGCCACGGTGTCAGACCATCAATGTACCGAGCCAATGCGGCTTTTCGAAGCATTTGAACAGCAAAAAGGAAACATAATCTATAATGTGGCACAAAATCTATTATTACATCAAATTATCACAAAAGAATCATTATCAGGCACAGATCATACACTGAATGATATAATTCAACATTTAGTACATTGATCAAAGTAATACTAGAAACTTCTGTTTTAAAAAAAGGAACTACAAGATTTGAAGTGGCACGTGCAGCTTGTAGGGATGTATACAATCATATATATAAAATAAAGTCTAAATTATATATAAAAAAACAACAAACAAGCTAATTGGAGTATATTTAGTGCAGCTGCGCAAATAAACATGAATGAGGACAACAGATGCTAAAAAACTGAATGAAAAAGAAAGTAAAGTTATCTGAGAAGATGTAACCCAGACCATCAGATAATGAGGGAAAAACAGAAATACACCGAGATAAGGCCAGGGCTGTTAAAGAGACACAACAGGGACAAAATTGGAAAGAAAGATGAGAAATGATAATGTGCGGGCAATATGGTCCGAGCCACAGACTGAAAGACCAGAGCACAATGAGACGTCAGAGCTGGGGGGAAGAAGAGAGAAAGTAAGAAGTGACAGTAATAGGGGAGAGGAAAGGCGGCCCGGTGGAGTGAGTGAAGAGACAACTACAGAGGTGTGTGTCGCTTTGAGATGGCGAGTCAATAATGACTGATTACTGTAATTCAGTCTGTCAGAGACATCGACCTGCTGCTACTACCAATCAATACACACCAGGACACTCGCAAGACACACACAAACACCTTTAAACGAGACTGACCGACACGTGTGTATCGCTCAGCACGTGGACACACAAGAAACACAAGTACACAAATGACCATACACTTAGGAGGAGGCAGCGGGAACATAAAGTATATGTTAAAGAATCTGGGCGTACAGCAAGGCAATAAGTGTTAGCGACAAGATACAGCCCCAAACTGAGCCAAACAATTGGTCAGTCACACCTCCTACTCAGCTCCACAGTATCTATAGGAAAAGAGGGGCTGAAGCAGAGAAAGAGAGAATAGAAAAAAAGACTGAAAATAAATACACTGAAATTCAACAAGAGGGAGCAGTAGAAAAAAAGTGAATTTTAAACTGTGTGGATGCAACAGCATGGGACAAAATGCTAGTCATCAACTGAAAATGTAAGGACTAAAAAAATGGATGTACAAACATTAAAGGTATAAGAACCCATAAATGGCACTGCAACTGCAATGATAATATAACCTAAGCTATGAGGAGGACTATCTTGTAACAACTATGCTCTTTTAGTGTGAGTAAGTGAAAATGTCTCAAAAAACATAAGTGGATACGATTGAGCCCACTCCATAAAAATGAATGAAACATACACACTGGATGTGTGTTTCATCCAGGCTGGATGTGTATGTGCCCACTTGTGAGCAAGCCCAGAGAGCAAAGCCCCTCATTTGGAAACAATGCTAGAAAGAGAGAATCATCGATAAGTATTGACCGCAGGGTTTGTTCCAACCAAACTACCGTCGCATCAGATCAGCCAGACAAAGCTCACCTGTCTGTCTCTGCTTCAAGCTCTTATGTGACTCTGGGTTAAACCATCTCAGCATGATAACTATGCATTTCAGAGCATTTGAATATAATCTGAATACTTTAATAAGCACTTATATTTGGGAAGCTTTGAAGGGACATGCATCTGCTTTTTAAACAATTACAATAAACTGAAGATGGGGATATTTTACCTTTGGGTGGAAAATGCCACAGTGATATTACAGCGTTTCATGAAAGTAGGGGGCAGAGTACATGAGTAAATGAGGTAATATTGCATTTTAAGAACATTCAATATCCCTAACTTTTTGTAACTAGTATATGTGCAAAAATAAATATAATGTGCACTTACCAAGACAATTGAAATTTTTGGAAATCTTAAAAGGATACAAGTTTTGATATAGAGGAATGAGGGATTTGAGGGCTCGACTGGCATTGATGGCTGTGGCTCTGACCATTGTGGGTAAAATCTTCATGTCCACTACAGCACCGTCAAAAAGTGGACCAAAAAATGGGACCTTCAAAAGGAGAAATAAGAATAAAAAACAGATGGCTATTATAATGGATATTATAAATGGTTTTCAAGTTAATATGGATTTTATGAACCAAGCTGGTCCAAAAGAGTCTGATTCTTAAGAAATACTCAACTATTTGATTGAGGCTGTGGTTACTGGTTTATTCAATTGTTTGCTAGTGGAATCCACCATAGACATTAATGTAAGGGCTTTTATTGAATTTGTTTGTGAACCAGATCTCCAAGCCGTGCACTCTTTGACTGAGTACAGTGCTTTCAGGACCACAACACAGAGAATATCTCATCTAACTTGTTTTTAGATTTAGGATAATTCAATATTTTTGTTTGTAGAATGAATGAAACAGAAGACAGTTATGTTATTAGTGCAGTGGTATCTATGTCACACAGAAAAAGCCAGTATTTTATTGTGTTAAGTCTAGTTTGAAATACAGTTATTGTATTATCGCTCTGGTTTTAATGTCTGTGTGTTTTAGGCTGAAACATTAACCAGAGCTCAAGACTCAAGGGCCAGTGTCTATGGAGGCTTGCCATTAAAGAAAAGGATTTGTAATAGGGATGCACAATATAGAAACATGCCATATGCAATAACTACATTGAATATTGCCATAATGATATGATTGGCGACATGTGGATACTCAAATATGGTAATTTTTTAATTCATTAATTCACTTGTTTGACTTCATTGCATTATTGCTTATGTGTGGTGCCCATTACCTCTGGTTTTTTGAGTATATGGATGGAGTACATGTGGTTCTTCATTGGATAAATTATTATTAGGACATCTCCAAACTCAGTCGGGATGATCCCCCGTCTGTAGTCCCTGGAATGTTCTGACCAAACAATATGGACCTCATCGTTACCCAGGTGTCTGAGCTGAAAGAGAAATGAAACAATAATAAACAAAATCAAAACTAGATACTAGAATAAACGTATAGTAAACACACAAACTGTAAATCAATGTCAATATACAGAGAGACCCTCACAGAAAGGACCTTTTAAACAGGCTGAATAGTCAGTATCCATCATAAAACCAAGGCTCTTTATGTGTGTCTGTGCTATAGGTGGCCCTGGAGTGATGGAGTGAGCATGTGAGGGACAGAGACTAAAGACAAGACAGAGTGAATCTGCCCAAAAGATTGAGCACAGGCTGAAGACCGATGGGAACAGGTCGGCTGCAGTGTGTCTGGTGTTCACTCAGCGGGCAACAGTCAGGAATAGTGACAGCTCTGTCATTAACCTTCATGTCTACAAAAATGTGCACACACCACAGTCCCACACCGGCTTCTGATACACATCAAGCTGCTGCTGGTAGGTCTCAGTCTCTATCATGCGGTTATACAATCATTTAAACGCCTGTATCTTTTTAGCTAAGTAATTTTATTAAAACGATGTAGTGCAGTGTTACTTACTATAATCATGTTTCAAAGATATGCGTGTTGAAAATAACTAGAAATCTAGACATAAACAATGTAAAGAACAAAAACACATCACAGCACGCATGTATACAACGTGCATGGTCAATGAGAGGCAAATATAAGTGTCTGCAGAGTATGGTGTGTAACTTAAACCTCTCTGTACACATAAGCTCGAAATGTATATTTGATATCTGGTGATTGATTTCTTCATGTAAATACAAATACATTTGTGCTCACTGACTTGAGTGTGTGTCTGGTGTTATCTGGAGATAACCGTGTGTTTGTGTGTATGAGAGTATTTCTGTTGGGGCCATCAGCTGATCAGGGAGACGGATGGTGTCAGACCAGGCGCTGATAATCCAATCAGCCGCCTGAAGCGACGTGATAGGCCGAGAAGCAGGAAGTATGATCAGATTAAAAGGACATTATGACCATGTGCAGAGCGCCTACTGCCCGGGGTCTGACAGGTGTGCACATGGGCACTCTCACACATTTAACATGCTGCTAAGAATTATGAGAACATTTGTGTACTTAAAACAACATAAAAATCAACAGACGTGTGCACAACCATTCATCTAACAATACGAGGGAGACACATGCTATGTCCTCATGAGGCTTATTCGATGATGTTGAGTAAATCTCCATAAAATAAAATAAATTGAATAAATTATGTTCATAAATATCACAACAAATTGATTGAATGTACCCAACAAATTGATTGAATGTACCTACTGTATTTACAATGCCATTTGTCCAACATTAGAATAGATACAATTCTTTGCATTTAAGAATTAAAGAATGCATATTTCTCTTATACTATTCTCATTTGTTCCAGAAAAGTCACCCAGCAACAGTCAGTAAGTGTGTGTGTTACCTTCTTGGTGAGATTGTGGTCCTGATCATGAGGCATGCGAGTAGAGACATGGTAGATGACTTCAGTGGTAGACGTGGCATAATATGGAGTGGTCTGGCCTGTGCTGCGATTGCGTTGGAGACCTCCCATGAAGCCGCAGTGAGTGGTGAGGTCCACCTATGGGCAAAAATAGTCTAAAAATTTTACTAAAAATGGTCAGTCTTTGGTGTCCCTATAATTAACAGAAGCAGTAAAAAAACTGGAATGTATGGCGATATGCACAATGTGAACAACCAAGGCATCCCTTGTAAATGCAAATGTTTTACTTGATCAAAAAAGGATCTTCTTACCTCCCAGCCCAGCCCGGACACAAAGTCTTCATAGGCCTGGCTGCCTGCTGTGTTAGTGAGTATGGAGTGTTTGTCCTCTTGGCCTTCAGCTACATAAAATACTGCTATTTTATGCGTCTCACGGCTGCAAGACAAAAACAGATTTAAAAAAATTAACAATCACAAGGTTAATTAATTAGTAACTGGAAACAATGTCCAAGTGTATCCCTCTTAACCCTGCAGCTATGGGCCATTAGCTAAGACCATTTTTTCTATTCTACTTCTGTTTTTAACCCACAGATTACGCTTGATTGAGCACACTCGACGGTCATTTACCCAATTCAGATAAGAATTTAAAGGCTGCCAAGTTGGACAGCGATGGAAGGGCTTAAACTTTTTTTTACACTGGGAGCCATCATTTTACACAGTGAGACATAAAGTAGATTTCTAGTAGCTAAAGGATGGAATATATGGATGGATCAAAGAAATTCAGCAATAAGCAATAATCAAACTTACAATATCCATTTGTGAAGCTGACAAAATGTAATTTATTATTATTGTTATTATTATTTCATGTCCTTACCACTGTCTTGAATCCAGGTTTTTCAGCTCCCTCAACAGCTTCTCATTCTTCCTCAGCAAATGAAAGCTACTCCTGTAACACAAATAAATGTCCAAAACGGTTAGTATTTATTACTTATAACCTTCAACCGTCTACCAGTATCTGGATACAACAGGGTCTGTTTTTGTCACTGTTTCTTGGAAGAAAACCACCAGTCACGTGCCAGCTAATAGGACGTGGTGCAGAGCTGGCAGGGCTTAACGTAAAAGGAACAAAAAAATGAAACACATGTATTAGATTAATAAAGCTGAGTTTAAAAACATGTTTGTAACTTTTTATACTGTTTCTTATTTGTCTTGCTATGGGTAAGGTAAAAAAACACCTCCCTGGGCAGTTTATTAAGAATACTTCTTTGACTACTTGACAATTTTAGGCGAGCAGACTGGTTTAGAAAGCTCGCTGAAGCTCATATCTATTGCCAGAGTGGGAAGGTAATGCACATAATTGTTGATAACAGAGATCTTATATCATTTCAGAGACTCTCCATATTCTGGGGTTATATCTTGCAGCCAACTTTATAGAGAATGGTTGAAATATATAAAATATCCAGTGAGTGGCATTTCTTTGGCCTTGTTAATGACAGGGATTAAAGGAGACCGGCCAGATGGATGACAGAATACCACACATACGGTCTTTATTACACGCCAACCTAATAAAGTGGCCAGTGAGTGTAGTTTCAGAGTACTAGAGATCAATAAGCAGCACTGTTGTGAATTAAACTTGTAGTTAAACAATTTCTTGATAGTGGTATTACTATTAGCAAAAAATGTAGAAAAAGTCCAGACTTTTTGATAATGTTCCAGGAACCAGTCACCTCACCTCCACACTCCCCCCCGAAATAAAACCAAGACTCAATCAGTAAAGCTTGGAGTGGCCCGATAATGACACATCATTCTCGTTGCTCTTTGAGTGAAGCAAAAAAAAAAAAAAAAAAGGGTGAACAAGAGGGAGATAAAGAGAGGGAGAGAGAGAGCAATTTGGTCTTTATTAAACTGATACTTGGTAATGGCCTCATTCTCTGCTTTCAAAGACTCCATTTACACCCTGGATTATAGGGAAAAGCATAAAAGGGGACATACGTGGAGCCACACACACCAACGCTGGGGTAAATGTCAGCATCTAGTGTGGGTAATGCCCCATATGAATACCTTGAGAGACAGATGGGGGCAATAACACATAATTAGTTAATCTCCTCTCATCTTTCACACTGTTTATTCATCTAAATACCCCACATTTTTCCACCTCACCTCCTACTTTTTCATATTCTCCCTTGATTATTTTGCTCCATTTCAATTTTTGTTTTTCTGTGTCGCTGTGAATACGTGCGCCTATTCATCCTAATTCACCACTTCTCCATCCATCATTCTTTTCTTCAACTACAGCCTTTTTATCCAAACTCTAAATGGGTTGAGTTTGATCAATAGCCTACTGTATTCATTATCACAGTCACATAGACACACACACACACACACACAGGCATAAATGCATAGTGATAAGATGTCTATTGTACAAGCTCAATGGAGGCGCAGTGATTCTCTGTAAAAAGTATGAAGAGCCATGAGTGTCCATTAGCCGGCTTGATGCATTTATCATGATACCTTAACATTGTGTGTTTAAACCCAAGAGTCATTGAGTGAATGAAAAGTGCCAACATGTGAAAAGAAAACATGAGGTCTAATTAGCAGAAAACTTTCACCTGATTTGCATGTAAGCACTAACTGATAAAAAAGAGCCCCCACACATCACACATAAAAACATATAATGTAAAAGAGAAATCTGTGGGATGTGCTTTCAATACTCATATAAATATTACTAAAAATTACATGACTTTCCGTTCTCACCCTACACAGGAAACTAGTGGCTCATTGTGCTGAAAATATAACAGTCTCACTGACCTCTTTTCCCAAGAGTTAAGGCCCAGTATGTTGATCAGTAATCTGCAGTAGTAAAAGGCTGACTGTGGCGTCTCTGTATCAGGTTCATGATGCGGCATGGCTCTCATGTTCAACTCTTCACCGGTCTGAAATATTTCAAAAAGTAATAGAATGTTGAATGCATCAATATTTGTACTATAGCATCTTTTTAAAATAGCCGCTAAAACATGGTCATTACATACATGAAGGACAAACTCTCTCTCAGCAGCACTTTGCTTCAAAATAGCATTTATCACATCATTTTCCTGCTTCTCAGATACACAGGCTGGAGGCGGTGCAGGGATGTTGAGTGGCATGCCTAGAGAAAAAGAAATTTTGGATCAATTGTATTTAAGCTACTTATGTACTTGACATCCAGGAAGCACCACTGTGCAAACATTTTAGGCAAGTGATTACAGAGAAAGTTATGCTTTGAAATGGGTCACTTGTTTATGTGTTTGTGTTGTAAAAAAATAGGATATTTCACTTGGGTGAAATGACAGAAAGCTCTAATATCCAATATAACCTATAAATTACTATGACCTAGTTCTACTTAAAGACCATACTTTCATAATATGCTACATAATCACTGTGGGAACATTTTAATCAAACATCCTTAACTTTGTGACTAGAATATAAAAATGCAAAAATAGCAAAAATGTTTTAATTTTTTTTATATTTAAATGACCTGCAGTCAGGATATTTACATAATCTTAATCAGCATGTTTTTAAACCTGCCAAAAACATCTGCACAATACGGTACACAACTTGATTCATGCATCCTTGTTTATTCTATTTTTTTTTTACTATATATAATTAATAAAACAGTGGATGTCAGTACCAGCCCGCTGTAGACACTCGGGGCTGGAGTATCCCAAGTACTGCAGCATCTCATCCAGAGCATCATCTTCTTCTCTGAGCGAGTCCCACGCCGGCACAGCCTCCCGACACATGCGTTTGGCCAATGGAGGAGCTAAACACTGCTCTAAGCCTGGTTCACTTTTATCCACTTCATCGGCCACTCCTCGTTCTTTCTCATTTTCCACCTGCTGTTCATCCTCTGTGTCATCTCCTCTCTGGTCCTCTTTCTCCATCTCAACAACTTTTCTTTCTTCCTCCTCTTCTTGAAAGTGATCATCCTCTTCGTCTTGGACAACTTCTTCTTCCTCTACTTCCTTATTCACTTCCATTGTTTTAGGCAGACTTCCAGATGGCGTGCGCAAGTGAAGATTTGTATTGTAAGTTGCTTGTATGTGGGACAGTAGTGTATGTGCTGGGCTACTGGGGGTACAAGGAGGTGGCCCATAGAGGACAGCTGAGTCCCATGAATGTTTTCCGGCAACGTCTCGGACAATGACACGAACACAAGTTGGAGCAGAGGACAAACCAGCTGTCATACCACCTCCTGGTACACCTGACTCTGACCGAATCTGGGAAATAAATGAAATGAGGAAGGTTTTCATTGTGCAGTTATTTAAGTCAATTAAAGCTGGAGTCTGATAACATTTTAAATAGTAAATGACCAATAGTATTACACAAGTTCCAGCCTGGCTAATATTAGTCAAAGTGGTAGCCCACAAACTGTGATGTGATGTTGCTGTAGAGGCCAGGGGAAGTAAAATAATAATTATGACGGATTATCGACTTTACATCATAGAACAGAGTCAGCATTTTTAAAAAACTATTTTTTTTTTAACAAAAACCTCCAGAATAAAGTCTAAAGAAGCAACTCTTTTAAAAAGATTGTTAGGGTTAAACAAATATAAATTTTTGGAGTGGATGTAGGATATTAACAGCATCTTGCCATTGTGCCATAAACCCAATAGCTCTCCAAAACTAGGCCTGTGCTGTCGTCCCCGACAGCAAGGTGTATATTGGCGAAACGGCCCCATACGTCTGCCCCATACGTCTGCCCCATTGAGTTATTGCATTCACAGCTAGGATCTGCGGATGAACACCGACGTGATTCCATAATATCGTTGTTTCGCCGATATAACTAATCTCAACATCAGTGAATATGCTTGGTATTGGTATTTTAAAAGCCATTTACTGAACAACAGTACTATACAGTAACAAATTGTCAGCAAAAGTAAATGTTGTAAGACAATATCATACCTGGAGTACAGAGAGTAGTGTGGTGCCATTCAGAACTAAAAACTGTAGATTTGGCGAGTGGAAAAGTTCTGGTCCGAGATCGGCACTCTCACAGTATGGATTATCATGGTTTTCACAGACCTATCAAACACACATCAAATTGAATTAGTATAGAGTAGTATTCAATCATGTTTTCAGGTCACATTTAATTACAGATTACCTGACTGGACAGAGTAGCGGGCCCTCCAGACATGGGATAGTGGCCTAGATGATTGACAAGGTGAGTAATCACTGTTCTGGCAGCAATTGATACCAGACCATGTTGGATACGACTTCGAACTGTCAAGACAAAAATATAGCTTGAGTAAGGTCAGAAAAACTTAAGTAAAAACCCATCTTCGACTTGGAGAATTTCTTGAAGAAAAAGTCACACATTGAGTTTGTACATAGCTTGTCCCATGCTGTGCAGAAGCCAATGCCATCACATACTGTGCTGCCAGCAGATCCTGGCTAATCAACATTATTACGCACACAGTAGGAGAGACGCAAGCTTTTCAAACAGCTCCTTATTGATGAGCGTGTGTGCAGAGTACAGATATGTATCGACTAGACATTCTCAACGACCCTTTAATCTCAGAAAAAATCCAGGAAGGACTAAAGAAAGAAAAGTCAAAACAAAGATGGCTGCTATTAAAAACAAAAAATCCAGGAAGTAGATTAATTTTAAATAATTTATAAGAAAAGAAAAATACAGAAATAAAGTCTAGAGAATAGGATCTGAGGACAGACGTAACAGGGGCATGGTCTATCAAGGTGCTCCATTCATTAGACTAGTCCCTGTGTCCTGGTGGCTCCCAACAGGGGACAATACACAATCTCACACGGACTCACACAAGTGCAGCCACATACACACACTCAGTCCCTTAATCTTTACTGATTGACAAAGGGTCTTGTAGCTGTGGGTCACTTAGTCCCAAAAGTGGACAGTAGCCAAAATCTTATGACAATTTTATGTGGTACATTTAACATACTCTCTCCCCTGTATATTTCTTAGATGTTGTTGTTTTATTAACATCAGTTATTAATTATTAGGGGTGTGTAATATTGTATAAAGATTGTATGGCAATATGAAGTGTGTTACAGTGCATTATTTTATGTGATGCTCTTCACCATCATTTTATTGTAACAATGCCTGTGCTCATATAAAGCAGAAGGAAAATAAATTGAAAATTGAAAATGATTGCAGTAGATAATAAATAATATTTTTTACCATATCACCCACCCCTAATTATTACTATATAATACTATTATATTGCACATTACTAAAAATAAATACAGTTTCTATTTTATCTGTAATAAGTGTATTTAGTTTTATCATACACGTCTTAAGATCTCGCAGCACTACACAAAAAGCCCTTTGTGAAGTGATCTTAATGTATTTTTACCTTCTGTGACAGGCTGCAGTTTGGTGGAGCGCTCAGATTCTGGGCTGTGGAGTGGTTCTGGTTCTCTGAGACACTCTAAAGGCAAGAACGGGTCGTAGTCCGCAGTAAACAGATCTGAAAGCTGCAGGGGGTAATACTTGGGGCTATTGAAGGACTGCGCTCCATACACACAGCCATGCAATACCTGTTAAAAAGATGAGTGTCATTAATTTGTTAGATTTTAGAACTAGTATGGTACATTGCATAATAAAAGTAAAATCCATGCTTACTTTGTAAATACAGCTTAGCAGGGTCTTGGTTGGCTGCTCTTTCTCTGGAGGGCTCCTCGTATGCACAGGTTGAAGGAGTGTTGTAGGAGGCAGAGCCATGACCCAGTCCAGAAGACACAAGAGCAAAGACACTACCAGCTACAACAGACAACACATTTAGTAAAGTAAACGGATGGGACAAAATGGATAAGCATAATAATAATTACCCTTTTGTCAAGTTCATGAGGAGAGGATTCAGTCGACGGCAGCAAATGTGTGATTGTGGCAATCAATATCTGAAAAAAATTAACATGAATTTATTTTATTTTTTACAAATGAGGCGTAAGCTAAAACACTAATCTAGGGTGTTTATTATTACTCATGTTGTACCTCAACAATCTTCTTTGGAGTGTCAGGGGGAAAATTCTGAAGATGATCCACGTAGCTGATCAGAAGGTGAAGAATGTCCGATGCCACCAATGCAACATTTTTATTGGGATACTGCAAGGTAAAAAAAAGTTTTGTGAATGTGTTATTGATATAATGCCAAGGTAATTATGAAACGCTTGAATATAAATTTATGTTTTGAAATTGTAATGTAATGTAATGTGATTGCTAACTAAAGAAAATGCACATCATGAGTGGTAGGAGGAGAAATAAGTGATTTTGCATGAAAGTATGATAATCCTTTGAGCTATATGTGTACATATCCTAGAGTCCATGGCTGTGACTACTGGCTGGTACAGTACAACAGCAACAGATTCAAAAGATGTGTGTGTATACAGTATGTGTGGTACACAGCTTGTGGCTCTCCCTCTGGATTAGTCTCCTATCTGAAGAAGGACCAAACATATTGATGGTCCAGGGTTTGCTCCCAGGAGTGAGTGAATGCGAGTGCAGTTGTGTGTGCTACAGCAGTGTCTAACCCGGGCCATTGGCTGCCGATACACAAGCTGAGGGATTCCAAGGTGGAAAAGGTATGCGTGTGTCCATCTTGAGCCACTTGGCGACAGATGAGACAGCAAATGTTGGCCTGTATCTTTTTTGGTAAACTGGCAATACCAACTGAGGCTATTGCTATTTCCCTTTCTAAACATTGCTATTTCCATTTCTAAACATTAGTAATATCCAATAATGTTTCCCAGAACTGGAAGCTTAAATTCTCAACCCATAAATCGAGCCATATTGAAGCACTACCAACAAGCAGCAAGTCTGTTTAATCAAATGCATAAATATAGATTATTATAAATATCATCTATGCTGTTCCATTCAATATTTTATTCAATTTGCTAAACACCACACTAAAAAACTACATATAATTTCAGTGTTTAACTATAAAGTTTTATCAACAATAAATTTACATTGCAAATATTTGATTCATGAATTGCTGATTGAAAATTCTATAATTGCACTGTATTTGTTATCTTTACCCATGTAGTCAGTAAAGTAACAGATGTTTTGAAACACTCTATGTCAGAGTGACAGACAGCCAGTTCTCACAGCTTTCATCTGGACTCACTGCTTTGGTGTGATTTCTCTGGATTGAGGTTAAAAATGGAAACTACAACAGTCAAATGAGTTTACCAACAGCCAATGGTGGGAATTTTGGTGGATTGTGTTGATTTGAGTAAAAAATGTTCATTACACAATATACAATTAGCAAGTACAAGTTCCACCTGATAAAGTGGCCAGTGAGTGTGCATACAATATATTTGCATGAGAATATTAGTTATGTCTAACCTTTAAAGTAACACAGATGACATTAAGGGCATCTTTAATCTGAGGATGCTGAGTGCCATTAGCCAACTCTTCACACAGCCAGATTCCCAGACTGCACAACGCCACACACCTACAAGAAACCATTTGACATTAAAAGAGGATTTGCAGAGTCGTTTGCACATTTCCGGGTATAGCAGTGTTACCTAGCTGGAGCTGAGGGTTCATCTCTTGCAGAGGTCAGGATGGTTTTGATAATGTGCTCCTAAAATACACAAATAGGCAAAAAAAATGTGACCATAATAAGTTATTAGAAATTTCATATTCAAATATTTTTAAATAGTTAGCATTCATTAACATACATAATAAGAGAAAAAAAAAACAAGTCTGCAAACACCTTCACACACACTAAACTGTCTGAACTGTCTAAACTGTGCCTTGGTCAGTACTAATGACCACATAAGAATTCTTACCCAGTTTCTGCCTTGCAAAAAACAGTGATCAGATCTGAGATATAGCCACGCATGTCAATACACTGTTTATAGAGCCAAAACAACAACAACAGTATAACTCCCATAGCTCTAGACGGTTACATGAATTGCTGATGAGACATTAACCTATTAGTCTGGTTCAGAGATAAGCTGTGTTTTGGTCTAAATGTCCACACATAACATTGTTAGTTTAGGAAGGTTAAGCCTGTTTTGCCTGTGGGTAAATTGTATTTTTCACAATAGTTTATTGTGTATTTCTGACTAGTTCTGTGATATATAATCCCCACTTAAAAATGAATAGTACATGAGTAACAACAAATAACTACCTACTAATTACCTTAACATCAGGAAACTTTGTGATAACAACATCGGCTGTGGTTGGATGCAGCGCTGGAAGCTCTCCATAAAAGTTGGGAAAACACACAAGAGATCCAAGGAGGATCTGGGCCTCAACTCTTGGAGCCTGAAAATTACATACACAGATTTAGGGAAACAATCATTCATACTGTACAATACAGCAATGATGACATGAATGAATTCGTACATTGAGTGAAGAGCAGGCAGTCACTCTAGAAGCTGCAATAATGAAGTCGATAATCAACATTGTGGCTCCGGGTAGACCAACACTGAAGAACCTTGGACTGCAGTGCTTAATGATGGTGTTCACAATGTCCTAAAAACAGAGAAGGTAAAAAAAATCAATTTACATTACAGATCATGCCATGTTATATTTTTGGATATTTGTGACCCTTAATCTACAGAGTGTGCACCAGCATAGCTCAGTGGCTCAATATAAACAATAAGTCTGAACCTCTACTTTGTAATTGTTAAAGAAATCATTATAATTAACTTATACACATTACCTGGTCTTGATGTTGCAGACCGTGATGCATGATGTTGTAAAAGTGTGTCACAAAGTCAGTATTTGGAGAAACATCCTGACGTCTTTTCATGATCCTGCAGATGAGTTTATAGGCATGGAGCTTTCCTTGTTTGTAGCGTTCTGTCAACATGGTGGCCTGTAGAAAAGTAGTTCATAGTGATGGTGTCAACTTGAGATTCCTTTATTGCTAAACCTTATTAGATTTATTTTCTATATTGTATGTGTAATTGTCTTTGTACCTTAAAAAGCCACGGAGTGAGAATTCTTAGAGGTGGGATCAGCACAGGTGGTGGAGGAGATGACTGGTTGTCGAGAGAAATACCCAGATTATCTCTGATCTAAAAAAAAGCAAGCAGTTGTTAGAGAACTTAACCTAAATCTGCAATATTTGTTAGTACATACCTTGGCTAGACTTTGCCAAAGTTCACACAAATAGTCAAAGACCTGAGCATGGATCTCTGGGTCTTTGATGCTATTGACATCGCCAAGGATACCCAGCATACGCCTCCACATTACAGTGGCAACATCAGCATGCCAACCAGTCAGGGAGCCACCCGCCATCACGCTGCAGTCTTCGCTCGGGAACTCACTGGTTTCTACAAGCAATATTAAAAACATTAAATATTGTCTAATTATAATGTATAAAGATTTTTTGGCTTGTAGACATATAACTGGCAGAACAATAAATACCAACTATATTCAATAAAATTCATATCTTGGGTAGTAAAAGCAATTATTTACCAAGGTCATCAGGAGTTTGTAGAACAGAATTGTGGAGTTTCTGGTCCAGCTGTAAGTGTGTGTGCGAGTGGGAACTCGAGAGATCGGCGTGATCAGCAGTCATTGTGGCCGGGGAGGGCGTCTGGGAACGAGAGCCTCCAAGGGAATGCATAGGAGATGCGCTCTCTGAACCTAGACAAGAAAAGATGTGAAGTACAAAGGAAAAATGTCAAGATAACTCACATATGTTACAAAGAGAAAGAAGTAACTGGTTGCTCTTAGTGCAAAAAGGGGTCGGGTGGTCTTGGGTACTGCAAACTACAAAAACCAAAACCCAGGCACAAACCCAGGGTAACAAACACGAGGCGGTATATTTAAAAGGCCTTTATTATAATGGCCAGTTCATCTTTGTTAGCTTCTTTGGAGTGGCTGGGTTTTGATTTTTGTTGTATGCAGATAACTCAAATATCGTACCGTATGTGAAATAGAAGATACTGAAATAGCAGAGTAACTACCTACCAGTAACAGTAACAGTGTGACTTAGGCTACTGGTCTCTGAGTCGATGTGAAGTGTAGTCAAACTGGCCACTTCATGTTCCTCACAGGCGATGCCCCCTAAACTGTCCTGGTCCAATGAGCTTCCTCGGCCTCCTCCACCAGACCCTGCTGTACCGCCTCCACCAGACTCAGAGCTAAAGGTAAAATCTGACAGAATTTCTTCTATTAATAAATCAGCCCTGTGCAACATACAAACATGTATGCATTAGGTAGAGAATAATAATGTCATATTTCTTACTGTCAAACTTGCAGGTTGAATACTGAAAGGCATTGAAAGAATCTGACTGGCTGTCCGAGCTGACAACATCTGAACCGCTGGCACTTGCTGGTGATGTCCACTCTGAGGGAACTCCCGGATCGTCTATAGGCCTAGGATCATCCGAGGGCTGAGACCCTGGACTCTGAGCACCTTCAAGGAGTTCAGGCAAATCTCTTGGAACCTCCAAACTGCCCGGGCTGCTGCCACGACGACCCTGGGAGGTGAAGAGGTAAGATAATAGTCATTTAAAAGAGCCAGGTCAATGCATAAAGTATGTTTCATGTTGCACTGACCGCATTTCCTCTGGCCCGCAGTCTCTCATGGATAAACTCATCCATGAGGTCTGAGAAGTTGGGATTGGTGCTTCCAACATCAGTGGAGACTGGACGAGCCTTCTGGATGACCTCCTCTTTGTTTGCTATGTGGGCATAAAACACACAATTTAATAATACAGTTAAATGGGCATGACAATGAGTGTGAGTACACACACACACACACAAATGGAAATGATGAAAGACGACAAGATGGTTAAATGGAATAAACAACCATTGTCAAACACACATAAAGCACAAGATATTAAAATACGATTAAATACAAACAATTAAAATAGTTGAAATCAAATTAATTAGGTAATATTTTAGATTTGGGCTTATTGTCATAATTAGATTTTTACTTGGATTAAAAATGTAAAAATAAATGATATTGTCACACCAAATATAAATTAAACAGTAAATCTATGTAACTGATTGTAAAGACAAACCCTGATGTGAATGTACTGCAGATGCTGAAGTGAGTAAAAGACAGATGTTAAAAAGCCCCATACCAAGCACATCAAACTTCAGGAAAAAAGCAGGGTAGGAGTTATTTCACACCATGCACAAAGAAACACAGACAAGACCAAATGAGAGAGAGGCATCACCTTGTTAGGTCAAAACAAGCAGCATACCAAAGGCCTATATTAGTGTAGCAATGTTACTATGGGTATTACTGCTGTAAGAAATGGTAGAGCCCAGTGTGAGCATGTACACATGTAGCACCATAAGATATATTTACTATTTACATGTTGAACATGAAGGTGAGAGCCAATAAGCTACGTTTACAACAGCACGTTAAAATGTTTTTGCTGCCATCTAGTGGGTGAATCAATTGTCTGATTAATATTTATACCATCGTCTACTATACAATAACTTGGTTATTTGTAATAACACACTGACAGCCACAAGATACAATGTTGAATATGAGAAGGCAGATACATAAAGTAAGTGATATAATGATAATGCAGTATTTGGTGCTGTGCAATTAGCAAAAATGTTTTTATGGACAATAATAAACAAGCTAAGCTGCGATATTTAGCCACCAGCAAAAGTGCTTGATTTTGGTTGGGGCCATATATCCCATTGAGGACCTGTTGTTTGTTTGTGTTTATTACTACATCTCAGCAATGACAAATATGACTATTATGTTGTTGTTGTGGGGGATTCTTTCACAGATATTTGGGGCATTTCTGTGCAGGTGTAGTTTTCTTCTGGGGGACTCAAAGGGGCTGGAATCCAGGGAGGAGGCGGATGAGGCCGCATGCAACTTCAAGGAGAAAAAGAAGTGGTGGGGTGGAGGAAAAAATGTTAAAACTCCCAAAGCCCATAGAAAGAATAGGACAGAAGGGTGGGGTCTATTGAGGTTTAGGAAGGGGATGGGACTAGCGGGGGTCCGTAAAAAAGGAGGCAGGCTGGAGGGGCTACGTTCAAGAGAAAACACGACAAAAGTTTACATTTCAGTCCAGCAGCAAGATGATGAGTTTCAGCCAAAAATATCATTCCATCAGAACAAACAAGTTAAAAACAGCCAAAAAGAAAAAGAGAGTTGGTGTTTATGTAAGTATTTCTCCTTTCCAGTTTGTGGTTGGGCTTTACAGGTGACATGTCCATTGTAAGAACTTCTCTGGTCACAATCCTCACCTGGAGTGGTCGTCTTTCTTCCAAAGTAGCCCAGGACATGGGAGTAGAGCTCCTTTAGCGACGCATCACCCATAGCGACCCGGCCCTGTCGCTGTGGCGACGAGCCTTGAGATGACCCCTGACCTCGAGGCCGGGGCTTGGAGGACAGAGCGTGAACAACACTCTTGTAAACTCCACCAAGAATTGCACCTTGGTGGTGCCGTGAGACAGTGCCTGGCTCCTGGGACCGAGAGCGGGAGGCTCGAGATCTCAAGGCCGAACGTCCTAAACGTCCACGGACACCTGAAGACACAGGTGTGCTGCTGGACAGGTCTGAATGTGCCTCAGAACTGAGTTTGGATCCCAGAGCAGAGTACTGCTGTCGGTCTTTGTCTCCTCCAGGTCCTGTCCTGTCTACACCCCCTGTCCCCTCAGCCCGCTCAATCACAGATGCACCTCTATCATGTGACCCTAGTTTATGGCCAATACCAGCCACAGACACAAACTTACCTGCTCCACCTGCACCCAGCCTTCCACTTGACCCACCCCCAGACCCGGACGTGTGCCTGTCTCCGGCCGAGTGACTGTGAGTGTGGAAGTGACTGAGGCGACGTAGCCTGGCTTTCCAGTGTGCCTCTTTGCTCTCGAGGGGATTATGAAACTGCACAGACTCAGTTGAGGGTCGGAAGCTCACAGAATGATGCCCTTTAGAGCTGCGTTTCTTATTAGCATCTGCAGTGTCATTTAACTCAATACTACACTCTGCACTAATTGGGTCTTGTGAGCTGATACTGGACCTCTCATTTGGGTCGTCGTCCTCTTTCCCTAGCCCTTTACAGGAATCATCAGTTTCCTTCAAAATATCACTTTTTACTACATTTCCTCCCCTTTTCTCTTTGTTCGCAACATGCCTTTCTAAACTTGAACTACTCCTGACAGTAGGTGATGGCCACTGACATTGCAGCTCTAGACATTCATAAATGCTTCGCTGATCTGAATCTATGTCCTCTGCAGAATCTACACTGCTATGTCTAACACCTTTAATTATGTGGGCCTGTGTCACCTGCCGAATTTCTCTTTTCAGCCCTGCATAGTCAACCTCTGCTATGCCAGTTTCTACAGGTACATTGACTTCTAGTGCATTAACAGAGCTGTTCCTCTCCTCTACTTCCACTTTGCCTTCACTTCCCTTGTTAGTGAGGTAGTCCCTTATAGAGGAGAACAAGTCATCATCTTCTACCCCAGTTTCACTCTCCTCTGCATCTGCATCTCTTTCAGCACTAAAGATAAAGGCAGAATCCCAGTCTTTTACCCAATCAGAACTCAAATTGTGGCTTTGTGAACCAGTCTGGTCCCAGATATAAACATTATTATCATCTTGTGCCTCAGAAGATGACGTAAGTACATCTTTGGGAAAGGTAATTGGGGAGGCAGAAGGAGAGGAGGGTGAGTGTGGTGGAGCTGCGTGGCTATTGGCAGAAAGTAAGGAAGTAGTAGCAGTTGTGAGGTGCTGGTGGGTAGGAGGATTCAGGTTTGAACAGGCATCCCTTTCAGGTTCTTCACCTTTGGCCCGCTCTGCGATGAAGGGCTCCATGATGTCAGAGGCACTGCTGCTCCGAGCCAGAGAGGAGGGAGGCGGGCCGTCCAAGTCACAAGCTACGCCCTGGAACACGTCACCACAGGACAAAGGAGGGGTCTCATCACTTTGAGAACAGTGACGCATTCGTGTCGAGCGGGTGGGAAGGGTGATCGGTGGGTCCTCTAGATCTGGTAGAGAAATAAAAGAGACTTATTTGTTTATTATATTAAAAATCCTTAAGACCCCTTATGTAGTGTATTGAGAACTCACAGACATGCAAAGTTACCATTTATTTTTATTAGAAACTCACTCAAAATAGTTCAGCAGAACATACAGCCTAATAACAATTTGTAGAACATGCTAAATATTTTAAGATGACAAATAGCATCACATTTTTAGAGATGTGTGGTCCAGATTACAGAAAGAAAAGCAGGCAGCTGTGCAGTGCCAAGATTGTGTACCTGCCAACTGGTCAGCAAGGGGGGGTAGTAAAGGGTGGTGGTGGTGAAGGAGGACAGGAAGAGGTGGCGCCAGAGCGGGAGCACTCTTAGCACTGCGGATAAAGGCGGAAGACAGCAGAGAGTCGCCTGTAGAACAGCTACGCAGGGCTGAGGATGGAGGAGATAGAAGCAAGAAAGATGACCAGGAGAGGCAGAAATGGAGAGAAAGTCAGAAAGGAGAACAGTTTTGACAGTTCTGAAAAAGGGAAAAGATTAAGATCTAAATTGTGTATTTAAATTACATTAGAGGGAGAGGGTGCAGAAAAATACACAGAGGGTTAGTGAAAGGGGGTTAGCGTTGGAGGAGAGAAAGTGAGATCCCATTCATTAAGTGTTTGGTAAATGTGTTGAAAGACTTTACTATAAATCATGATTGGACATAGGGACACCAACTAATCAGAAATAATCAAATAATTTGTGATTGCGAGCATGTTAGTCACCCACAAAAAACATACTAACCTACAGTCTTCTGGCGGACTATACTCCTAGCTTTTTCGATCCCTGGAGAGCCAGCAGTAGTAGCACTTCTCTGTCTCATCGCTGCAGCCTGAACTGGTTGGTCTCTGCTCCACCCTTTAGAGAAAGACCGGTCCACAATCTGCTGCTGGCTCTCTGAACTGATACCTGAGGAAATGTTGATAGTTAGGAGGTCCATGCAGAGCCCACAAAATAAAAGCTATTATTTTCTTTTATAAATTAATAGTTAAAAGTAAATTGAACTCAAATTGTAAACCTTTTTAGTGTAAATAAATTGTTACAAAAGAAGACCTTAATGTATAACAGACCTTTTCCTTTATGTTTCTTCTGCTTTTGTTCACTCAGTTTGTCCAAAGGCAGTTCATTCAGATCAACACTGTAAAGGTTCCTGGCTAACACCTAAAACAATGACAAAGAACTTGATATTATTTCACACAGTAAACAGTTAGTTGCATAGGCCATTACAGTGAATTATATTACAAATTAAGCCAAAAGAATGACGGACAATCAGAAAGGGTTATACCTTGGTTAGTGTTTCCATGGTGAGGGACCACTCAGTGACCAGCTCCTCCCAGCAGGTCAGAGATGAGAGTACAGTGAGCAGATCGTCCCAGAGATCTCTGCTGATGTACACGTTTAGATTTCCCTTAATCCAGGCCACTATCAGTGTCTGAAAGATATAAAGGTTTTTGAGCCGATAAACATAGTAATTTAGAATGTGTCGAGGAATAAATAATTTGTGACAAAAAATGTATATATGCACCTGAAAAATAGGTCCCGCCAATCTCCCTGAAAGTGTGTTGTTCTTTTTGCCCTGAGGCATTATAGATGGGGGTCTTTTCATGACTGACTCCGTTACCCTCAGTAGAACCAGCAATATTTGTTCCCTATAAAAGATATACATGCTTATATAATGTTTCTTAACACAGCCAATGTAACAGTTACTGGGATTAATACCATGTTTTCTGGTCCATGGTTTCGTGCATGACAAGACTTCGGTAAATGTTAAGCACCCTTTTGCACATGTCAACGTGCTCCTCCAAAAGAATCTTTATGTCGTTAGCTGGCTCCAAGAGGAACACATTGGACGAGTGGGTAATAAATACCTAAGAGGCAAGTGGTAATAAAACAGACCAAAAAACACATAAAGTAAGCATCTCTATGTAAAACAAGGGCTTCCTGCATATACATCTTTCTATGTGTGAATAAATACCTGTAGTGTGGTCTGAATCCCAGCATGAACACTGTATTCCAGCAATTCACTGTCAACCCCTTTGTTCATTCCCTAAAAAGCGTCAATACACATTTAGTGACCAGAATTAACTGCCTTTTTGTTTCAAACAGTGCAGTACAATATGACCATATGCAATATCAGGCTCAAAGCTTGTACCTCATCCTCATTGTCTCTTGAAACTGAATCTGTAGGATAGATGCCCTCTTCTGGATCCTTCATAAATACTGGTTTATCCTCTATTGAGATCCACTCTTGGTAAACACGCACCACTTTACGCATCGCTGCTGCCTCACACATGGGAAGGAGAAAGGCCTATGTTTTGAAAGAGCAAAAAGTGTTTAAATCTTTATGTCTCAACAGATTAACAAACTGTGTTAATCTCACCTGTCTGAAGATTTCTGTGATAAAGTTCACATTTGTTCTGGAGCTGGTCAGGACTCGCCTCACCACCTCCATGTCTGTTAGCTGCTCCTCGTCCATGGAGCAAAGGGAGGAGGAGCTGGGTTCCCTCTCTGTCAGTGTAGATGTGTTGGAGTGGCTTTGTTCTGGTTCACCTGCAAGTCCTTGAGCACCTGTAAAATCACCTCTGGCACTGCACGGCCCCAAAGAGGACCCACTCCCTTCCAGGTGGTTGTCGGATCGAATCGCACCTCCACCACTATCATCGGAGCTGCCTGCAGAGCGGGCTGCTAACCCTGCTGCTGCACGCTGAAGGAGGGAAAGGCCATATAGAATTAATTCAAGTCTTAATGCAAATGAAATAAAACTACTTAATGCTTAATAATGTGTTTGTTACTTGGATGTTCTTGGGTACGTTCTCTCCTTCTATTCCTGGTATCTGAGTTTTAGTGTTTGGTCGTGGTTCAAGCCAAAAAGAAACTAGCCAACGAATAAAGATGACTCTGGCCTGGAGGAAACTCTCCTTAGTACAATAGACTGTTTCACCTCCATCTTGTTCTCTGCGTACAACACTGTAATATGGCTTAGCACGCAGTGGTGGCACCTCTGAAGGGACAGAAAAACATTTTAAGATGGTATCATTATATTACTTGGTTATAAGACAATACAATTATTGCTGATCAATTGGTACAAATCTATTAACTAGCATATGCATGTATAAATACTGACCAAGAATAGGGTTATATAAATTGGTTTCTGGGGCAAAGTTGGGGAAGATGTGAGGGAGGTAGAACTTTCTGAAATGTCCAAAGAGGAAGCTGAAACCACGTTCATGGTTCTCCTTGCTGCGCCACTCAAGGGATTTTGCCTGGTAAATAAAGCCGAAACAAAAAAGCCAATGTTATATAGAAAGAATCACACACAGATAATAGGGTC
This sequence comes from Philypnodon macrostomus, assembly GCA_036025475.1. Lineage (NCBI taxonomy): Eukaryota > Metazoa > Chordata > Actinopteri > Gobiiformes > Eleotridae > Philypnodon > Philypnodon macrostomus. The sequence goes on along the minus strand of JAVQKC010204047.1, from coordinate 43,059 downwards.
AAGTGGAGAAAAGGACCATTGTATTATCGGAGAATGTGTTAGTGTCTGTCTGAGTGCATGCATGTGCATGCAATTGCAGCTATTTTAAGGGAAATACCAGAGCAAAAGCCAGTTTGTGTCAGTAGAGGGCTGTCATTTAAAAATAAGCTAGTTAAAAAATAAAATGCACATCAAGATTACAAAAAATACCCAATACCTGGTCCCCATTAGTTCCATTAGTTGTGTTAGTAAGAAAAATGATAATACCTGGTTTACCATGTACTTAAGCAGAGCCTCTAGAAAATAAGCTGTGAGGTCTTCCTGGTTCTTGTCACCTGACTGTGGGGGAACCAAGGGAGTGATTTCTTCAGGTGTTACTTGAGCTGCAGGAAAACGGAACCATTTTGAATAAAAAGTAGCTGAATAAAAAAAATACACTAATTTGTTTTTAAACACATGTGAGAATTGAACTAACTCTCTGTTAAGTTCAGTAGAGGGTTGATCAAAGTGTCCAGGGTGCGTGGTGACCCGTTAAGGAGAGGAGCTGGAAAACCAGGAATCAAACAGGCAAACATGCAGAGCTGCTCTCGCTCTGCATTGCCCTGTAAAGCCTGCATCCACAAAAGGAACAACCGCACACCTTCACGGCGGATCTACAATATAAGAAAGGAATTAAATAGAACATTTTAACAATGAACATCCAGTATTTTGTTTGATTATAAGCCAACTTATTTACAGAGGGCCATTGAAGGCTATTGCCAAAGAATTAAATAAGATTCAGAACAGTACCTTTAGAGAGTTTCCAGTATGCAACAGTTTTTTGAGAATGATTCCTAAAAAGGAATATTACTTTAGTAAAACTATATTTACATTGTCATGTGTGGTAAATGTATAAAAATCAACATCAGCGCAAGAGTTATACTAATATGTTCAGTCACAAGTACTACTAAAAATAGCAATTCAAGTGTTGAGGGTAGTGAGAGTTACCAATGCTGTGGAACTGCCATCGGTTCTGGATTCTCTCTGGGAGGAGTTGAAGAATTTTCTGACAAAAAAATGTTTATTGACTTTATGACAATTTTGTACAGTTTTTGTACAGATTTTACTGTGTACAAATGTAGCGTAAATGTCCTGTAATATCAAGTGGTGTTGTTAAGCTTTCATATTTTCCTTTACTTAAAAATAAATGTAAGTAATGAAGAGAGGCAAATAAAGGTCAACATAAACCAGGGCTCAGCTATCTTATCGTGGCTTCTCTAACACCCACATTCTGTAGTGAGTGTTGCTGAATGCCAGAGATATTAGTTTGAGGTCAGGATCAGCGGGTGTAGTGGTAAGTGGGCCTTGACAACATGATAAAATTATACATTACACATGATATAATATTGCAGTAGTTTAGTTGCCAAGTACCTCAAAGATGAAGAGAATTGAGTCTAGCTCTTCCCTCTGTGACTTGTGACCTGAAAGAAAAGGGTTATTTTTAAGAAACCCAAGTGAGAAATTTTAAATTGCCACATGAATTTAATCACTTTATATACAAGAGTTAATACTTGCCCTTTTGTTTAAGGCTGACTTCAATGGTGACAAAATTCTCAAAGAAGACATAGTATATATGGGAGTAATTCACATCAAAGAAATGTTTCAGATCAGATGCCTCTGCATTTTCTGAAAAAGTGACAAGGAATTTAGGTGTGGTTTAACAAAAATGTATAAAAAATAACATCCACTAAATTCTGCTTTAAATACTGACCACACTATTATCTTGCAGCTACACATTTTACTCACCACAGGAAGTAAAAACCACCTGGTTCTCTAAACAAATGTTCAAATAAATCCTGTCAAATCTACTAGACAGTCATTATAAAGACTTTTGGTGTAAACCAACTCAGAATTTAAGATAAAACACTGCAGGTCAAAACTGGGGGAAAACCAGAAACATGAACAGAATTTAATGATGGGCATTTGTGTGTGCAGATGCAGACCGACGCACTGGTGACAGTCTTGTAGGGTTTGTTTACATAAAGGGTTGAACAGAGTAGTTGCCCTTGTAAGGTCTAGCTTGGCCAAGCACAAGGTAGCTCTGACTAAATATGACACTCACAAATCAACTTTAATTTCTTCATTATATACTTGTTAAGGCTCTAAAACCTTTGTAGAGACTTCATAAATACTTCTTGAACAATGTGATGCTGATTTTGATGGCGGTAAAACAGAGTATTCTCTGAATTTCTTGTTGAACAATAAGCCTACTAATGGGTTTGTTTTTGGGATTCTTATCAAGGTTTTACTGTACAGGACTGGGAAGGGGCACGCCCCTGGCTGTCTGTGTTACACTCACACACGGACACTTTCCAGTAGCCCTAACAATAGCAACAGGAAGTGGGGCTACTGGACGGACCATAGAGAGGAAATAGACATGTTCCCACTCTATTCACTTCTCAAAGGTTTATTACAGTAACAACTTGGGTTACAGAAAACCGGAACAACCAAATACAGGCAGTGACAACTACATCATGTTATGACATTTTCTTCACAACATTTCTAGCCACGTATTTTTGCAACATTGTGTGATGTCACAACTTTTGTCATGTTCAGTCTTTGTCCAAGACTCAGGCACAACCACACGCAGGTTAAGCAGTCTATACCTCCCAAAGTGTATTAGCCATTTCATCCAAAAGGAATAGAACAGAGTCATAACCACAACATAGCAACTACAGTAATATGAATACATGAAACACATTCATTGGGTCGTTGTGTTAAGTCAAGCAGAAATTAACTGCAATGTAAACTCTATAATGGGCGGTGCCAATTGACGATCAAAAACTGTAAATTTAATGGAACTGAAATAAATGTCTTGATCTGTACTAGTTTCAAACAGCACACCTGTCAAAATCTCTGAAATGAATTAATGTAAAGGTTTGGCTTTGGCTCTCTGAACACTTGGGCTAACCTGTTAGCTGCTTATCAAGGATCTGTAACTTACCTATGACAATCCTTAGATGTTTCAGTCTCGTCAACACGTCCTTCTTTGGATCCAACACTTTCTGTGTTGATTTTTTGACATCTCCATGAGGCTTTTTGGAAAACATGCCTGAGGACCTAAGACTGCGATGGTAGACAGCAAGGAGGGGCTAGCTGATTGTAGCCACTTGGACAGTTTTACCTAGAGGTAATCCCAATATTATAACGAAAAGCGGATATTCTAAGAAATATATCAACGCCTCGCTGCTAAATTGTAGTTCTCCGCAGTCGCGGGAAGTACATAGTGTGCTAATGTTTGTCGAACGGGGACCATTTTGTAAATTTTAGGATCAATCTTAGCCAAAATGTTGCGGAGTGAAGCATCCATCCATTGCAGCTCCCTTTCAAAACATTCCGCAGGCTGACTGCTAAACTAGCAGCATAGCTGCTAACTTGACATCATGGCGGAGGAAGTAGGAGGAAAACAAAGTAATAGATAACAGAGACATTAAACCAGAGCGTCCACCCTGGTTTACATTAATAAAATTAATATATTTATAACAGTAAAGATATTGAGCTCATTGATCACAGTATATATAGTAGTATAATAGTATGTGAAACCTAAAAATGAACGTTGTGTATCTGCTCTGTATACATCTGCCGCGCTGAATGCTGGGTAATGTAGTGAGAAGTAGTTGTTTAACCCTTTACGCCTGAACACGTTATAGGTCCTAAAAACTACACTTCCCTAGCCGTGTGAGAGCGCCGAGATTTGTTTTTAGCTTAGCACGAGTGGGCTTGTTTTTGTGAAGTCCTGCAATTTCAGCTCCAGATTTCGTAATTCTAATCAGGGATTCAGGTACGTTTAAAAATATATATATTATCATCTCAATGGTAGCTGTAAGGCAGCACAAAGTTATGTTCGAGTTTTGTAAATTAAGCCAAATTATAAAAGACAAAGGTTAGCTCGACGTGTTGTAGCACGCTCTGTGTAAATGTGCATCGCCACTGGTGTAGCGTCAGTTATTTTTGTTATATTGCTGGGATATTGTTTGTGAGAGATTTTAGGCACATTATTGTTTTTACAGAATAGTTTGAATAGGACAAAAGCCACACATTTGTGAGACTGCACTTTCAATATTCTCTACAACACATTGAATGTATAACGGTACTATATTAACTTCGTTGAGCAGGTGAGATGCCCATTCATCGTGATCGTGAGAAGAAGGAAAGCACTGCAGAAGAGATGGAGGTAGAGGAGCATGAGCATGAGGCGTCCAGCTCAGATGAGGACGATTCTGACACCTCCTCTGTCTCAGAAGATGGAGATAGCTCTGGTATAAACCGTGACGAAATGTATTTTGCTCTGATGAAGATGTCAACATTAAAGTTTGCTTTGTTCCCAGAAATGGATGAGGAGGACTGTGAACGAAGGCGGATGGAATGTTTGGATGAAATGTCAAACTTGGAAAAACAATTTACAGATCTCAAGGACCAGTACGGCTTAAACAGATCTTTTTTAAAACATATGGTGTTACCCTTCACAGTCACGCTCACACATTTTATTACACAGGTTGTATCGGGAACGTTTAAGCCAGGTAAAAAGCAAGCTATCAGAGGTAGAAGCTGGTCAGGCGTCAGAATACCTGGAGCCTCTTGCAGTATTACTTGAGAACATGCAGGTCCGCACAAAGGTGGCAGGTAAGTTAATAAACAGATTTAAACATTCATAGTCAAAATATTGTGACTGATTTGCTAATCATCTGTATTTTTAAGGTGTCTACAAAGAGTTGTGTCTTGAATCTGTAAAGAACAAAAATGAATGTGAGATTCAAGCAGCAAGCCAGCACTGGGAGGTGAAAATCAAATATACATATTATATTAAAAAAAATCTAATTTTGAGCTATTTTGTCCAATTGTTTTCCTTCGTTTCTTCAGAGTGAAAAGCTGCTTCTGTTTGATACAGTACAAAATGAACTAGAGGAAAAAATAAGAAGACTGGAGGAAGACCGGCACAGCATTGATATCACATCAGGTAATGATCAAATTGAATAACAAAACAATGGTAGGCCATAGTTTTGGTGGTAACTTATAACGGTTATATTCCTTTAAAAATAGAGCTCTGGAATGATGAGTTGTCTGGTAGGAAAAAAAGAAGAGATGCTTTAAGCCCAGACAAGAAGAGGAGACGGCCTTCAGTAGTGTCTGATATCCTTATACTACTGTGGCCTCATGGATATCTGTGCATAATGGTGTAAATGTTGAACTTTGTGTTGTTCTTAACTTGCTCACGTCCATATATAGTCTACATGCTCCCTGACTTGGACATCCTTGAGGACTGGACCGCTATCAGAAAGGTCTGTGTACAAATATAAATGTTTCCTCTATATTTTGTGATGATGATTTGCATCTTTTTAAGTTTCTTTGTATTGTGTTTTAGGCTGTGGCCACTCTCGGTCCCCACAGAGCGAAGACAGACCCTGACAGCTCCATGTTCCCATTCAGGGCAGATAGAAACAGACCTATTCTCAACTGCTGAGGCAAAAGCAGAGACATTATATTTCACTTTTTTTTCTGTCACAAGCACTACATTCCTCATCTAAGCCAATGCCTGCATTCCTTGTTTCTTCAGGTAACAAATGTACTGGATCTGTACTATTTTTACTATAAAGAATAAGCTTACACATTTTTGTGATGAGGAAAATTGGTGTCATTAAATTTTTCAAGATATAATGAATTGGTTATGGTTTATGAATAGTGTGTGTTGTTTTTTTGGTGAATAAGCTCATTGTGACGTCTTATCAGTCAGGTTTACCACTTGTCTTTTTTAAATACCTTGCATGGCTATATCGGTCCTGCTACAATCAGGTGTTTACTTGTATTCGGTTTCAAATGACATCTTTAAAAATAGAAAGATGCACACCAGAGAGTATTAACTTACTGAAAATCTACCTCTTATCTCTTGAGCTACACAAAGATACATGCATGCTTCCATTCTCAGTTAACTTGGTACAAATGTATTTTATAGAATTCAAATCTTGTAAATCTGGGTATATGCTTTTTCCACTCATTCATGGATTATCAAATTTTTTTTACTGAACTAAATATGTCACATCTGTGGAAGATTATTTTATACAAACATTCCATTCATTTATTTTGCCTCAAAATTTGTTTTACATGTATTTTTACAGTTCAACCTATTTCAACCTTTGTATTTTCTGTATGAACTTTATTAATATGATTTTTTTATAGGATGACGCCAGCTGACAAATCATTATTCAGTAATTGTGTCTGCCTAGTGCATTGTGTGGTTTACTTGACTTATCTTTATGGATCTGATTTACTAATAAAATGTTTCATAGAAGCAAATTGTGCTTTTTAAAGTCTCCTACACATATACAGAGCTTACAACGACAACAAATAGAAAAAATATACGAAATATGTTAAACTATTATCTGCATTTTCATTTTTATTTACAGTATCAAGCCTTATTCATGGTAGCAACTGCTGGTTTTGTTTGCTACAAAATTTGAGATAATAGATTTGAAGCATTAAAATTGTGTATTTTTCACTTTACAAATTCACATAGATGTACTTTTTCTGACTTAAGGTAGCTTGTTTTCATGACAAACTAAATAGGGCCTCTTTTTGAGTGTGCAACATGAACATAACCTAAAAGTACTGTGTATTGTGTGATGAAGGCAAACCCTAAAATACCACAATAATAAATGTCATAAAATAACATTTTAAATGTATACTAAAGGCCCAGCTTAGACCCAATCTGACATCGTCACACTGGTCAACAAGAAACACAGCTTTCTAAGATATGAGGACAATACTGATTGATTAACATTAAATCCATACTTTTTTTTTAAAATGTTGACCATAGTCAATTTCAACACATCATGCAGCCTTATTTCCTAATATTTCTTTTGCCAGAAAAATGTCATATAAATAAAACAATGCAAAAATATTGTTAATTCAGACTTGAAATAAATTAGTTATGGAACAGGTGAGCCAACTGACAATGTTGTAATTTTACTTGCGTTACTGTCATAATTCACGTCAAAATCAAATGATATCTTGAGGAGATGGTGTGTGCTCTTCTGATGACTGTCTTTGTGTTGGAGCTGGGATGGGTGGTTGGGACGGGCCCACAGACGGAGGGTGTCCATCAGGTACAGGAGGTCTCATTGGGGGACCGCTGTATGGAGGCATATGAGGCAGAGGAGGCCCCCCTGGAGGGAAACGTGGAGGATACATCATCCCTGGAGGTGGAGGGCCCCACACTGAAGATGAATAGAACCAGATATATTGACAATGACCTGTAACATACAATTATAATGCACACTAAACATAAGTCAATTTAGAATTGCTTACCAGGCATGGGAGGCCCGCCCGGTCCTCTTGGAAGGTAAAAATCTGGAGGCGGTGGTCCATAGGGAGCTCTACGGGGAAAGGGACCATCTATTGGAGCCATCCCTGGAGGAGGTACACCTCCCATCCTCGGATCTCCCTCAGGAGGAGTCCTCCTGTCACCGGGACCAGACTGCAAGATAGAACTGTGTGTAAACTACACCTACAGCTACAAACAAAAACACATTTATCAGACACCAATTACCTCTCTGAGTTCATGTTCACCTGGTCCAAAACTGTTTTCTCTGAATGGTGGATCTGCAACAACAATGGAGCAATATGTTACAACAATAACAGGCCTTTACATTTTTGGGTAATTAGGTAATTTGGGTTCTTGCCTGGCATTTCTAGAGAAGTTCCTGGTGGTCTGCCTAATGGGACACCACCCCTGGGTGGGAATGAGCCGGGAGGGGGAAGGCCCATGGGGCCTGGAGGAGGTCTTCTATACATGGGGCCTCCTGGTTCAGGGAATATGTAACCTGAAAAGGCAGAAAACAGGAGTCTGTTATATTAGACTAAAGGTTTGATAGGAATCTTCTGTAAATAGCTGAAAAACAAAATACTAATGTTTTTTTATTTCAAGAAACATTTTAGATTCAGGACCCAGCACAATGCACTAATGCACTCAACTACATTCAAATGCTCAAATAATCACATGCAAACATACATGATATCAGGCTGTGCACAACTACCAGGTCAACATTTTTTTACACATATTGGCATTAGATTAAATATTGTATTGATCTCAACATAATCTCAAAGAAACTAATCACTAATGACCCGTATAAGCTTAATTGTCATGTTTTTCCAACACTTACCTGGAGGTGGTATGGACCCAGGCGGCCCAGGCATAGGTCCTAGTGGGGGTCCTAACAGAGGTCCTGGCGGAGGTCCCCTACGATCCCTCTCCCATGTAGGAGAGATTGAACCACTGTCTGAATGAGGACCTCCACTTCCTAGGTCCCCTGGCCCACCAGGGGGCATCACTGAGAAGGAAAGAGGCCGGACAGAGGACCAAAACTGAAGTGAAGTGCAACTTACATTTCCATACACTAAAATGTGACAGTTACTTAAAAAAAAACAAAAAAAACATCAAAACCAATATAGCACTTTGTTTTCTGTGGTATCACGGAGTGTCAAGCCATGCATACAAACAAACCATTTCTTCAAATTATTATAATCTTTTTTTTTACATATCACATGCATTAAACCGTGCAACATGCCACATTCAACATGCTGAGAGCCATTTTAATGTTCACAGTTACCTCTTGGAGACAGTCTATTGGGCGGTCCATCCATCAGAGTAGGAGGAGAAAGGAAAGGTCTTGTTTCAGATGCAGGTCGGCCCAGTGGAGACGGCCCATAAGGGGATCTTTCAGCTAAGGCAAAAGTAAAACATAACTTAAATAATCATGGTTCTTGACACAATCTGATATTCATAACTATTTTTAAATATTATTTAAAATGAATGCTGAATGAATAATGCAATTAGCCCCACTGTACCTCTAAAAGGCAACGGCCTGGCCAGACTATCCAAAGCATAAGGGTCCTTTTCAATGGCCTCTAATTTGAATTGTGTGTCTGTAAGTCTTTAGCAGAATGCAAAAAATATAATAGGTATACATTTCAATTTGAAAGAAGGGTAGTAATCAAATGTGAAAACCCTACTTTTGTCTAAGGAGAGCATTCTCTCTTCTGATTTCTGCTAGTTCTCTTTCTGCTGATCGGGATGCAAGCTGAAAAAGAGCAGTGATGACAATTATATAAAATTATTTTAGTGAATTGTTAATTAAGAGATAATAAACATTTTCTGAAGACTGCACTAACCCAGTTATTGTGAGCCTTCTTTTCATGTGATGAGATCTGAGTCTGATATGATTGTTTGGTTTTCTCAAGCTCTTCCTCCATCTCTCCTGCTCGTTGTCTAAAAAGTAAATAGTTACATCCGACATTAGACACTGCCAATGTTTCACAAATGTTTTCAACGTAGTGCTACATGAGGATAATAAAAGCAAAGACATGATCTGTACCTATAATTATTGAGTTCCTCCATGGCCATAGCTATATTCTTGTCAGCTTTTGTGAGCTTCTCTTCCTTCTGCAAACGCTCATTTTCTTCAACTGTCAGGAGCCTGCAGACACACATAAGTTATATTTTCATTTTCTATTGGTCACTTGTAATGACTACTTTATGTTGTTAATCTGTACCTGTGCAGCTTGAGTTCATTCTCCTGATACATTTCCGTCATAATCTGGAGCTTTTGTTGCAGCAGTTGCACCTGACAAAATGAACACAAATATTAGTTTAGTTAGTTTAAAAAAAATATATAAAAAAATCACTAAAATTAAAACCGATTTAACATGCGTTACCTGATCACCGTAGTGCTTAGTGTCAAACTGCATAGATAGCTTCTCACTTTCCAAAACCTTGATGCTTTCTGGCAAAGTATGTAGGAGTTGAATGAGTTAAGTTGGTAATTCAATAATCAAAATTCTAATTAAAAGATTTGTGAGTGATTTTCACTTACCTTGCAGGTCTTCTTTAGCTTTTACTTCATCATTTAATCTAGCAAAAACTCTGTCCTTGTCTTCATCTACTGATTTGAGGTCTGCATTTAGCTAAAGAAAAGTGTTTATACAATGCATATTAGTGTCAATGAGAGGAGAACGGGGCATTGTAGTAATAATGCAAATGAGTGCACCTTAGCAGCATAAATTAGTTTCTGGACTTTTTGGAGATGTCCTTGTGGGTCTGTAATAGCTCCTTTTCCATTTGTCTCTCCACTTTCAGCTGATCCATTGGAAGTATCCCTCTCTCCTTCTTGTGCTCCCTGTTCTTCTTCGTCTGAATCCCATGCTTTTATTCGCAATAGCCGATCTGTCAATGACTAGATGCACAAAGCACAAGCTATTATGTTAAAAAAAAGTTTCCAGTGATACTCTTTTATTATTAAGGGAAGAAACGGACCATTATACGTTCATCCTTGGTGGCCACATCCTGTAGCATCCCACTATGACAAATTTCACATCTTCTCATCTCTTCCTCTAACTCACTCACTCGCTCGGCCCATCCTTCCAACTGTTGTCGCAACTGGAAATTAGACCATATTTGTAATTAAAGTAGAGGAGAAAGTGTATGTAAAAATGTATATTCATTCTTTGGTCCTACGTGGGTGTTGTTCTCCTGCAGCAGAGCATTCTCCTCTCCAGCTGTTTCCAGGTTCCTCTGTAGTCTGTCACTGTTCATACTGTACACCTTCAATGTGGTTTGTCCCTACACAATAGAGCCTTATGAGTAGTAGTAATAGTGCTAGTAGTATTAGTAGTAGTAATAGTGAGTAGTAGTACTAAACTAGTAGTACTAATAGTAGTAGTACTAGTAGTAGTAAGTAGTACTAATACTAGACTAGTAGTACTAGTAGTAGTACTAGACTAGTAGTACTAATAGTAGTAGTAGTACTAGTAGTAGTACTACATAAATAAGTTGAAAGGTAAAAGACTGATAAGAATCACCTGTTCCTCCTGTGACTGGAACGATTTCGTTTCCTCTTCACATGTTTTTATGCTCTCCTCTAAGGTCAATATCTAAGAGTTAACAAAAATACAAATTTCTCAAAATACTGATGAAAAATAGATTCTGATAAACCTATAAAGCCGTTGATACCCTTTGTTCTTGCTCAAATCTGTGCTCTCTTTGTTGATTCAACTGGTCTTTCAGTTGTTCAAGATCTTTCTCAAACTCCTCCTTAGTATGTTCCAACTGTTTGGCACTGGCCTATACAGGATTAGAACAAGCATGTCACTCAGTTTTTGTGTAAAGAGTTACGAGCATTAAAACAAACATGTTATACAAGAGCCACATATTTGTTTCAGTTGCCTTACCTCCAGCTGTATAGTCTTCTGGGTTTGGGCTAGAACACCACTATCTCTAAGTGAGTCCTCTACTTCATCATACTGCAAAGGGCAAGATAATTATTAAATTAGACTAGATAAATAGTTAATAGATATGAATTAAATTACATTTACAATAAACACACTTTAATGTAAGATGTAACTATACCTCTTGCTGACATTTACTTAAAGTCTCAAGAACTTTACATTTCTCATCCAGTAGCTGTGCAACCTGTTCAGCCATCCACTGCTCCTTACCTGAAAACAAACAATACACCCAAAGATTAATTGAGCACATTTTTTTCTACCATATGTAATTTATGATAAAAAAAAGGCCTTACTCCGATACATTCGGCTTTTGACCTGAAGAAAACAAAATTACATATTAACAAAAGGTCTGGGAGTTGACCTAAAAGGATTTCAGTTAATGTTTTGATACTTACAGAACTATAACATCTGCAGACGAAAACTAATATTGTCACTAGTCCCACCAGACCAGTAATAATAATTGGTTCCCATGGTACTCCATAGAGGTCTGGCCCGGGCCTTATGTCATCAGGCAGAGAGGACACAACCTGAAAACACAGAACAAAAGATTTGTTAACATAGAAACCGGATGCAATCATTACTTATCCTCTTTAACATGAAGGACACATACAATGTTCATTTGTAAGGTGCTATATATTTCCTTCAGTTGACTGGATTACATTAGAATTATTAGACAATCATTGATCCCTCATAACCTAGACTGCCTAAAAGCATATGGGTTTCATTAAATCTATCTAGTTTCACTCCATCAACACACAAAAATACAACAAAACTAGCAGAGTTATAGCAGTGTTGAACTACTGTAAGGTCTATGTAGAGGTTACAGCCCTGATCCACATACACAATTTTAAATAGTAATTAAAGTAGTCCTGGCATATGACAGCCTTTAGAAGCCTTTAGAAGAGCTGTCACAACCAGCTGTTCAACAGTACCGTCGTACACATAAAAACACAGTTGTCAGAAATCAATAGAAACATCATCAGAAACCATAACCATGTCATGTTAATTTTTGTAATAGCTGGTTGGGAAATGCTAACAAAACGGGGCTACGTACATCCTTCACTTTCTCTACGGCAATGCTGTAGTAAGCCTCTGCCGTCGCCTGAAACGCTGCCGCTTTACTGGCCAGTTGTTCACTTGCCGGGTGGTCCGCCATCTCAGTAACTTTTCATTTGCCAATACTTGTAGGAATATTTTCGTAATTTATCATAGCGGTGTCACAAAAATAAAGCCATAGCCGGGTCTGGGGCTAGCGGCGAACTCTCATCATTTTCACAACACTGACGCTCTAGTATGGACTACATCCTGTTGCACATCGTAGGGGGGGCTTATATAAAATAAACACAATTTACGCTCCTAATAATTACTCTGATATCATCATAGCATGGATATTGCAGGCACGTGTACATCTAATAAAATGTGCATAGTAAAATTATCCTTATAGGTGCATAACAGTGTTCCAATGTTAAAGAAACGGACCGGAACACCCCTTCTTTACTAATGGTACGTCCGCCAATGGTGGAGCGCCACACTGCCACATCGGAGCAATATGTGACACCAAAATAAAACAGGTGTAGCTTCATTAATGTTACGATTTGAGTAGTTTTATCTGTCTTTCGCATTGACATTGTTATATACAAAAATCTTATCGTATTATTTGACACTTGCTATTAGCTATATGGGGGTTTAGCATTTTACTAAAGTAGGGTTCAGGTTAACTTGGCCCAAGTTCATTTCTAGCAATTTGACAATTTTTAGAAAAGCTACACTTACCGAAAGGCCTTCATTCTCGTCCATGTGAAACTGGAGAGTGACTTGCCTTCTGAAAACATTGAATACTATGTGCTATCACAGCTCAGTTGCCTGCCAAATTCGCTTGACGTGAGGACTAGTGATACTACTGTAACTGTACCCAGCCTGAGTGTGGAATGTCAGTGATGTTGAGGGAGCTAAGCCTGCTTGACAACTGAGAGGAGAAAGGTCTACAGCCAATAACTTCCAAGTTCCATATTTTAAAGAACCAAACACCATTATTAGCGTATTATATTATAAAAGTAATTCATTGTTTTTGCAGTTTTCAATAAACCTTAACACTAACAGGCCCACCCACGTTGCTCCTTTTTGGTGTTGTGTATGCCCACACCTACCTGCACTGTAAGCCAGGTGAGGAGTTCCAGTGCTGTGTGGATTTGTGTCTGTGAGTCCTCAAAAATCTTGTTGCTGTCCAAAATCTGATTTATAATTCCTAAAGGGGTCAAATGTGAAAGTTAATGCTGTTTCAAACAATTATACATTACTCATAGATACTGTCTAGATTTGGAAATGATTACCCTTTTTCTGTTTTGGGTGATCCGTTTGCAGATCCCCTTTCATATCATTGTTATTTTCTTCATTGTTGCTTTTGCTGATATCTTGTTCTAAAAAATAAAAATATTTTTATTGAATTGTCTGTTGTGTATTAAAATAAATCTAATGTATCTTTGGCAATTGCAGTTTAGCTGAGACAGTATTATGATAAAAATAAATACCACAAAGGAAGAATAGAATACCTTGATTGTTTTCTTTGTTCAAGTCTGATTTGTCCATGTTAAATGACTTCTTCATTTTTTCCAAAACTATTTGAAGTTTTTGCAGAGCAATAAGAGTCCTTGTTCTATCGTTATCTTCTTGTTGTTCATTATCAACTCTCGTACTTGGAGCCATTATTGCTTCTAGGTGGTATTGCAGAAGACTTTCTATATCCAACAATATAGATTTATCAGTTTCATCTTGGCCAGTTGCTGCTGTGTCTGGGCTGCCCAAAATGTAATCTAAAAACTGCAGTTTGTGATCCCCAAAGTGATGGATTAAAATAACTGCCTCATCTGCAGTCACATAGTTAAGAATGTTGCGATAAAATTTGTAGAGAGTTTTTTGATTGACAGGCATAACTGTGGTGCCAGTTTCAGAAAGTGGCTGTGTTGAGGGAGAGAGAGTTGATAAATCTTGGACATGTCTTGAATCACTTAAAAATGTTGTTTCTTCTTCAGTTTTAATGTTATCTTGTGGCTGCGTTGTCTCACCTATATTGGTTTCCAAACTTGCGCCATAGTCTCTTGTGTCACTATTGACTGAATTGCTGAAAAAACTGAACGCATTCTGAAAAAACCCAAATGCTTCTCCATGTTCACTTTTGTATTCATCAGGTGGACTTGTAGTGGGTTCAAATGACGCAGATGTCTCATTTAACACATTGTCGTTCAGTGAAGTGGCCTCTTCTGTCTTGTAAACATCAGTACTGCTGTCATTATCCATCAGCTTAGCATCATTCACATCATCACGACTTGGACTCTCATCATTCACTTCCATAAGTATATTTGTATCATATTTCTCAGCTTTTTGATCATTAAGTTCAATAGCAACCGATATATCAGATGTCAATACTGAAGAGGGGTTGATGTCTTCAAAACCAACATTTTCTTTGTCTTTTTTATGTGATTTCTCCCACAAGTTATCTGTGGAGTCTTGATCGTCTGCAAGTACAATCTCCTCCAGTACCTCAGTAGTTAACTCCTCTTTTGTCCTTCTGTCCTTCGCATACTCCACCATCTCTTCATGTTGCATCTCACTTTCAATATATTCTGTCTCTTCAATCATTTGCATATTCTCTTTCAATTCCATGTCATTACTTTCATTTCTCTCATCCTCTGTATCCTTTACTCCATTCAGTATATTATCATATAGCATATCCAGTTTATACTCACTATTTTCCTCTACCACCTCGCCCACTTCCTGGATCTGCTCTCTGTCATCCATCAATACAGCTTCTACCTCATCTATATGCCACTCTTTTCCCTTCAAATTCTCATTTTTCTCTTCCTGGGCTTCCTCCACTAACTCTTCTTTGTTTTCTTCAGTGACCTCTTCTGCATATGTTTGCCACCCAACATTGTTCATATTTTCTACATAATCTATTATCTCACCACTGTCTTTCTGTGACGTGTGTGCAGCTTCTTGTTTCTGACCCAATTCACCCATATGTATCTTCTCATCTCCATCATCTTTTACCTCAACAGTTTCTATTTCAAGCTCTTTCTTATCTACAACTTCATGTGTGCTTTCAATTACTTCCTCGCTTATGTTCTGCTTCTCAAAAACAACTTCCTGGATTTCGCCTATCTGCTCTTGGTTATCATCTTTAGTTTTGTCCTCCACTTCCTGACCACTTCTCAAATGTAGACCTTCAGTTTCACTAATCTCTGAGTTTTCCAAATCACCCAAACTTTCAAAACCGCTCTCTGCCTGATTTCTTTTTAATTCTGTCGCTGTTGCTTCTAACTTTGACCCATTTTCAATCCAACCATCTTTCTGTGAGTCTAGATCAGTGTTTTCCTCTGTAGCATTCTCTCTGATTTGCTGAGAGCCAACATCTTGATCATGAATGACCTCTGTATCATAGTTGACAGCTGTATCTTCCTCTGCTTCAGTTTTATCTATAATTTCAATGCTTTGGTACTCCTGGAAGCTATCTTGAGTGGAATGCAGCTTTTCTTGTTCTTGTTTTGATTCTTGGCCATTGCTTACTATGATTATATCAGATGAGGAAGAACTTTCATCAGAATTATTTTCATCGGTGGATTGTTTCATTTCTGTGTCCAAGCTTGCGTTCACGCTGTTATTTGCTTTTATTTCTACAGTTTTCTCACCACTTAGCTCTGGTTGTTTTGGGTCTTCATGTGGAAGAACTGAATCTATGTTCTGTTCTGCTATTGAATCTTTTTGTGTTTGATCACTCTTTGTCTTGTCAGTAGCGTCTTCATCTCTTCTTAAGCCTAACATGTCTGTGATACCAACATCAAACCAAGAGCTAGATGCAGGTTTTGCATTTCCTTGCGTTTCTTCAGATTTAGACTCTTGTCTTGCATCCTCATTGGTGAACCCAAATCCCAGTGTACTTGAAATTCCACTTCCAAACCAACCCAATTTCCCAGCTTCTTTGTTCTCCTCAGGATCAAACTGGTTGTCTTCGAGGTCTAGAGCTATTTTCCTGCTCTTGAATACCTCTCCTGGTTGGTTTTCTTCTTCACTTTTGCCTTCTTCTTGAGCTTTTTCATTCACTTTAGAGTCACTGCCAAAGCCAAGCCAGCCAGTCATTGTAGAAGTAATAGTAGCAGAAGCTTCAATATCTTCTTCTTTAGCTTCATTGTTGCTTTCATCTTCATTTTTCCCACCGAATCCCAACCACCCTGTGACTGAAGATGCAAGAGATGATTGATCTTTCTCCTCAGTTTTGTCCTCTTTAGGCATTCCAGCAGAATCGTCATTTTTCACAATCCTCAACAGTCCTGTCATTGAGGAATCGAGCCAGGAGGAGGATGCTGACCTACCTTGTTCCTCTTCTTTACTGGCAACTTTATCCTGGCCACTTTTGGTGATTGTTAACACAGTTTCTTGATGCCTATCTTCAGAGGGGATTTGTGGTGTTGTTGATGTAACGTCTGGTTCATTGATATTCAAATTATTAATTTCATTATCATCTAGTTCGCTTGTGTCAATTGGATACCCATCTTCATCCATACAAAAGAAATCAGACTTCTGAAGAAAAGTAATAATTGAGGCACAGAATTAGATGTATAAAGAACATTCATTTCTAACTGTAATATGGTTTGTGCAATAAGTAGAAAGTATGAAAGCCACATGTATTTACCTGTGTTTCAAGAAGTATCTCTGTTGGTGCATAAATCTCTTCTTCTTTGATTGCATCTTTTGGAAAATAACCAAATCTTTTATCAATCTGAATTGAAAACAAGAGATATGATTACATATTATTATATTAATAATATGTCCGATATGTACAGCGTTGCCTATACAAACTTACATATAAGAATCATTTATATATACTATATATGTATATAATCAAAAGTGGGATACCTTTTAATCAATATCTCTAATCAACAGAAAACAATATACAAAACATAAAGAATTAGGTTCAACAATAAAATACATTGTCTTTAAGAAGTATGGGTCTAGAGTAGATGAGCCGAATGAATCATGCCTTATCATTACCAGGCAGTGAGACAAGTCTATTGTACCAAATCATATATATATGTAGATTTAATTAAATAACACAATATTATGCATTTGCCTGATAATTACTCATTTGATTTATTTGTTTACTAATAATTCTTTACAGAGACATACACTGCCTGCCCAGAGGTCTTCCCTCTTTCCAGTCAGTTTGTGGTATACCCAGATTATATCTCCTCGTCTGAAGCTCAGGAAGCGACAGTCCTTACTGTTGTGATCTCGGACTGCTTGAACTCTACTTATCTTACCTACGCACATTTACAAAGACATTTATTACAGTTAATAAGGTTATTGCCTATATTAGTTAACATATTTCATTGTAAAACCCAAAACAAAGTAATAGACTTACTTTCACATTCTGCATCTCCACAGATCTTGTAATCAGACAATAATCCTGAAGTGAAGTGATTTAAAAATAACAGACATAAAAGTATCACAGATACAAACCGGTAAACCATGGAAGCAGCCATGTTCTAATTTATTAGGAGCGTTTCAAGAGATTGTGTCCATATTGAAAAAAAGTGGATCCAGTTGTTGGGACAAATGAACACCTCTGTAGCTACTGTCAGACTCAGTGGTGAGTGAGAGGGCTGAGATAAGATATAAAGCTAGCATGGGATAATTATTAACAGAAATAGTGAAAATCCACAACACAGCTTTGTTGTTACACAGATCAGTTTGAAAGGTATTGTATATAAAAGTTATTGTAAAGGATCATGATGTTACTTTATATAAAGAGATCTGATTACATCAAACAGTTTGCTCAAACTTCAAATAAGGTATTTATGGACTTTGAACATGTATTTAAGCTCTACGCATGCGGTATCATTGCCATAGTTAGATTGTGAAGCTCACGCTATGTCCCATACTCCGGAACAGGAGGTGGCGGTAATGCTCCTTTAAGTTGGTTGCCAACCGCCGTTAAACAAGAAGAAAGAAAGAATCATTGCCATAGTAACAGCTGTGCGAGGCCAGCGCGGCGCACAACAAAATCGTCATCAGTCGGTGCACAAAAGATGGCTGCTCTGGTCTGCCTGTAGCTCGGATTGTCTGAAAAACATTATCGGTAGGGACCATCTGAACCACAATGAAGTCTGACATGGAAGAGCTCATGCCCAGGATGTTGCCTGTTGAGTTTGGAGACAGTAACGCTGAGGTGGACCTAAATGGACCCCCAAGAAACCCAAAGGAATACCTACGACAAGTCCAGTGCGTTCTGTTATTTGTACACTGATGTATGATGTTATATTTTAGATGAACATTTGTGGGTCACGGTTTCTGTTCCCCTTAGATTGGAAGCGTCAATGTGTCCTGATGTGGTGGTTGCCCAGATTGACCCCCAAAAAATAACAAAGAAACAAACGGTTAATGCATCTGTAAGTTTGGGTTGTGCGTGAGTCATATACACCACGCAACAATGTTTTAAGTGTTAATCGCGCACTTGATTTCTTCCAGGTATCGGGCTGTCATGCTGCTCCGAAAGGATTTTCACCGAGTCTCAGCTGGCAACAGAGGCAGGTCAGCAACTTCTCGGATGTCCGACAGGTGAATGGGGCAAAATATTACTTGGGCACCACTTTTGCATGTATTCTAATTTGTCGATGCTTTTTACTTACTCTTTATTTTTTCAGAGCATCACTAAAAACAGAAAACACTGGAGCAGCCAGACTCTGGATGACAATGTGCTTATGGTAAGTATACAACTAACATTAATACACTGTACAGTTCATAGAGATTGAGAATAAATGTACTGTACTGTTTCTGCTGCAGCCAAAGTTAACTGATGAAGAGGGCTGGAGAAGGTTTTGTTTAGGAGAGAGGGTCTGCTTAGGCACGGCGTTCTCTCACACAGATGCAGACCCAGCTCCAGAACTTGATTATAGTCAGGTATACAAAAACAATTATTGCTTATTTTGTTAAACTCAACCATCAGATACAAATGATGGAAAGCTGACAGTTGTGTTGCTTTTTAGATAGGCTTCCCTCCATTCCTCAGCATTGTCAGTAGACTCAACCAGGTAGGTTTTTTGTTTACCTATATATTTTTGTTCACATTAACATGTCTAATATATATATTTTTACACCAGTCCACAGTATTGACGGTACTAGAGATTCTTATTAGTTGGTTTGAAGAGACAGCTTTTGTTCCCCAGTTGGTGAGTTAGGAGTTTGTGTGGTAATAACAAAAACATTACTCTGCATCATACGGTTTAAATGTAAGAGTTGTAAGAGTAATCAGTTTGCTTATGTTTTAGGGCCACTGGTTGTATGCATTATTGGCTTGTTTGGAAAAGCCTCTAATACCTGAAGCACACTCCTCTATCAGACAACTGGCCCGGAGATGTGCACAGCTCCGAAGCACCTTGGTAGGGTTAAATTTTCAAGCAATGTTAAGTTAAAATAAAAATGATTTTAAATGTTTTTACAGGTTAGCCAAGACGACGAGAAACTGCCTGCCCTCAATTTGCTAATTTGCCTTGTTGCCAGGTAATATTTTTAACATAAAAGGCCACCTCCTTATGCATCTTTGAACATACCCTTTGGATTATAGATATTTATAAGTGTTTATTTGATCTTGCAGATACTTTGAACAAAGAGACCTTGCTGACCAACCAGAAACCATTTAGCTTAAGATTTTAAAAGCTGCAAATAAAGTGCGCTATACATCAAATATGCTGTAAACATTTCCCTTGTTAAAAGGAGTGTAAAAAACAAATGCATTTTCCTGAAGTTTTTTTTCTTTAGCAGTCAATGCCTGTTTAAGTTTTTTTTTTCCTATAAAGATGTGTTGCCATATTAGTTTATTGTATATTTGATGATAGTAAATAAACTTGAGGGTTTAACTAAATGGCTAGAGAGCCAACGTTTCTTTTCTCTTAAGTGATTTTCAAAGTCATACACAATGTAAACATTTTATCAATACTTCACTTTTAATTTGAAGCCGATAAATCAGTTGGTACAAAAAACTCCAAAAAACAATGAGCAAATCACAAATGTACAAGGGTACTGACATCCATTAGATAATATGAATGAGAAAATGGCAATGCCATGTACAGTAGACTTTAGATAAATGTCTCTGGTACCACAAGCCATCTTGTGGCATTATGAATAAAACAAACGAACATCTCACTGAATCCTCTTGAAGTTTTGACTATGTGATAGGATCTCTAACCCCTCAACCCACCTCAAGTCTAATGAATCCAAGTTGAGACTTTTCAACAAGCTTTACTGTATTTTAAGATTTATCTGACAAACATTTAAAAAATACCAAATTTGTTTGTAGTTTTTAAAGTCCTAAACCAAATACATTTTAATAAGGCTTTTAAAATGTTCCATTTGATGGTGAAACGCATGTTAAAAAGAAAATCAGCTGAAGACTTATGTTGCAGGATAGAAGCTCTTCAGCGCCTTTTATCTTTCCTATCCCTGTCTTTATGCTCCCTATCGCCCCGGGACATTCTACCCTTCCCCTCTTCACTCCTCCTCTTCCTCCTTTCTTTGGACCCCTTTGAGTCCCTCCCTCCACCACTACTGCCTCCTCTCTTATGGCGACTTCTGTCCTCATCCTTCTTCCTGTCTTTGCCCCTGTCTGATGGCCTCCTCTTGCGTTTGGCGCCGTCACGGCTGCGGCTCCGGCTGCTGCTGTTGGACGATGAGGATGATGATGAGGATGATGAGGAGGAAGAGTGGCTGGAGCCAGAGGAAGAAGAGCTTCCGCTGGAAGAGGATCCAGAGGAGGATGAGGAGGAGCTATGGCTGCGACTGCGGCGCTTCTTGGGCTGCTTTTCCTTCTTCCTTCCTCTTTCAGCGTCCTTGTTTTCCTTTGCAGGAGCTGGTGTGTTGTCGGGCTCCGCTTTACTTTCTGGTTCTACCGCTTGTGGTAGTTTTATCTGGTTATTAGTAACGTCACTGTCCCCCTCTAAACCAGGTATAATAAAGACCTCAACCCGGGATTCAGCTGGTGTTTTGGAATCTGGGGAGGGTTCTTGTGGCTCAGGTTTCTCAACTGTCTCCTCAAGGAAACTAGGCTGCTCATTAGTGTTTTGGGCTTCTTGGTTTGCAGCAGCTGCTTCAGATGATGGGGAGTCTGAACTTTCTTTATTTTCCAACTCTTTAGGCCCTGGTTCATCTATTGATTCTCCCTCTTCTGCTTTACCTTTTCGCTCATGTTCAGAGGCTGCCTCCATTTCTGATTCCGGACTACCATCTTTGTTCCCCTGATCCTCCTGCTCCTTCTTGTCCTCACTGACCTGCTCTCCGTTCTTTTTCTCCTCACTACCCGCCTCAGTGAACTCCATACCCTCAACTTCTCTATGAAACTCTTCCTTGTTTGGTTCCACTACGTCTTCCCTAGTCTCCCTCTCCTCTTCCATTTTCTTATTTTCCCCCTTCCCCATTTCCTCTTCCTCATCATCTTCCTCTTCCTCCTCCTCCTCCATCTCAGCTATGCTTTTGTTACCTGTCACCTTGACTACCTGACCTGCTGGCTTACCCTCAGCTGAGTGGTCCATTCCTGCAGTCGCTTTGGTACCATCCTGGTCACGGTTTAGCTGACGCCGTGGGCGAGATTCCATCTTGCTGATTTGTTCGGCAAATGCCAGACACCTTTCATCGAACACAGCTGTGCAGAACAAAGGGCATGGTTATAGAACAATTATTTCAATACTACTAATGTAAATGAATTAATCAAATCTTTAACTGACTATTGAGTTTCTTGGTGGAGTCGTCGAGGAGTTTCTGTGTTGCGGAGCACATTTTTCCAGGCAGGAAAAAAATATGAGGCTTTGTTTTGGTGCGAATATATTTTACCAGACGGTTGTTGTGCTTGGTCCACTCCTCTTGCTAAGAAAAGTAAAAAAAAAAACCTGTTCAGTTAATCTCGGGAGACAATATGCATAAGAGGAAATTGGAAAATGTGAATACTTACCAGCTGAGCCAATTCAACTTTTTGCTCTAGCAATCTCAGCTCAGTCTGTTTGGCTCTTCTCTCTTCAAATAATTCTTTTTTTTCAGTCTCCACCTTCTTTCTTTCTGCTTCAGCCTGAACTTCAAGTTTTTGCTCAATTTCTGACCGCCTCTTTTGCTAAGTAATGGAGTAAAAACATTAGATTTAGAGACTGTTCAATGAAAAAAAGAAAACAAAATCACTTTTACCCTTTCTGTAGAAACATTTGACTCCTGTTTAAATTTCTGCAAGGTCCCCATCAGCAGGCCAAACATACGCCGATTCCTGATCACATATAAATAGTGACATTATTATTACAATGTTTAATGATTAAGTCAATTTAAAAAGGGTTGTTTATGTTACCTCTGTTTTCCCTTTTCATCCATGGTTTGATCTTGAATGAGGTCTCGGCGTGTTCTCTCCTTGGAGGTAGCTACTACAGACGACTGCAACGCTGGCTGTACAATAGAACATGAAAGTTGAATATAAAGTAATAAAACTATGTCAAAGTTCAAAAGAATGATATACTATGTACCTTTTTGACATCGTCATCATCCTCAGCGTCGCTGTCGTGACGAATCTCTCTGCGGGCCCTCATATCTCCTCCTGCCAGCCTGATTACAATTAAAATTTCAGTAGGTTGAAAAGGGTACAGGATACAAGTCATCGCAGGGCTAATATAAATGACTAACAATTATGTTTACAACTAAATAAGATTGTCAGTTTACCTCATAAGAGCTCCTTCAATGTCTCTCTGCTTGGCAGGTGGGCCACTAGCACCTATGTCAGAGAGACTGCGCCTGCAAATAAGAGTCAACATTGTCCATGATTTTTTTTCTCTGTGTAGTTGTATAAATTTCTATTCATGGTGGTGTAAAATGTGTTTTTTCGACAAACACGAATATATATTGGGATGCCATAGCTTGTGCTACATGCCTTACCTGAGTAAGTTGATTCCTCTGCCTCTACCTCCTCCAGGGCCTGCCATGGGGCCGCCCAGTCGGCGGAGCTGACCTGGTCTATAAACAAAACATATGCCATCAAAATTGAATACACAATTTAAATAATAATCGCCATGTTCGTGATAAACAAGCCAATGTATGTAGAAACGTTTAAAAGCCATCTAACAAATTGCCTCGTTAACAACGAATATCCCCGAAACGCACACGTTGCCCAAGGCCCAGTTGGCTAGTCGGCTAACAATGCCCCAAAATACTTGGGAGTGTTACCAAGTTCAGATCACTACTTGAATAGCCCCATCGGGTGTCTATATTTTTCAGCTAAAAGGGAAATAACCATAATTAAGGTTCAGCAAAACACCAAAAGATACGGCAGTGTTTGCTAACTACGACCGAGGCTAAAGCTAAAACATGTCACTCTTTTGGATGCCAGGTTGGTGTTGCGTATGCACTGAATATTGCACAAATAATTCAATTTTACAAACGAAAGATACAAGGCAAATTTACCTTGATTCATTGGGGTCACGTCCAGTTAATTTGCGGATGTTATCGTCTACATTTTTCAGGCTTTCTTTCGCCTTTTCGAGCTGATCTTGCAAGCTCCGCACCACCACCGCCATCTTGCTTCTCGTTCGCGGGAGTCACGTGTTCTTCAGCAACTTTCCTCTTCTTCGTTTATTCTGGAGGCAGGCGGTGCTAGGTCATGGGGCCCTGCTGCTGGATCTGTTGGTTTGAGTTTTTATACAAGCAGGGTGGTCTAATCAGTCCTTTTGTTTTGATAAATCAGTGACCTCTTTGTGGTACAAGTCACATCCAGTTTCTTCAGTTTCAACTTAATTGCATAACATCTGGCTTAATTTCACTTTCATTTTTATTTAGATATGCACAAATTCTAACTAACGTTTACTTGAATACACCAGTTTAACATCACAAATATCAATGACATGAACCACAATAGATACAATATAAAAGAACGCAAGAAACACATAAAGTCTTTATATATAGTTTTTATTTACTGACTAAAATAGAAGCATTCATTCCACATTGATTCAAATCATCCGGCCGGTTGATCCCTCACATGCCATCCATCAATCTATTTTTACATGGAGGGAGTATGCTACCAACATATATCAATAAAATTTCTTAGCCGGGAATATAATGAAGGCATATCCACTTTAAAAGAATCACAAGAACAAAACAAAAACAAAACGGTTTGGGAGGTTTAACATCTATCCATACAAAGGTTTAATGAAGATGCAGTTTTACACAGATTAATAAGCCTACCACAAACAAAAGCTTTCTATATGAACAGTTGAGGAGTAGAACTATATTGAATTGTAATGTTGAAGTATTATCCAGATTGCGTTGTCTAAAACATTACTTTATTTGCATTATTTAAAACTGAACTGATTGAAATGGGTTCACTTCAAACTCTGGCTCAACAGTTTTTGGGATATGTCTGGTTCCTTCCTTAAAACATATGCCCACTTTAACCACACAAACACACAGGAAGAGAACGCTCTCAATATTCAACAAAAATATGGAAAAGTGTAAAAGAAAAAAAAAGAAAAGAAAAAAAAACCCACAAAAACCTCTCATTTACACAATTTGTAGAATACTTCATGGTCTTTAGTTGACATGTGTAGCATAAAAGTATACCACAATAATGGATTGTTGATAACTATACAAATATGCAGCGTGTAAGCTTAACATCCATTTATACAAGCTCTAATTCTTCTTCTGTGGTTTTCTAAAGATGCAGCCGGGCGCTGTCAGCACTGCTTGTGCCCCTTTGTGGCCACCAGTAAAACTGCTGTTATTGCAAACTGTCTTGATTTTAAACAAATGCACAACATTCGTACCACAATAAAATTGGGGCCATTGAACCAGTCTCACAGAGACCAAGAGTGAGCCCACCGTCGCCGCTGCTGTTGCTGGGCTGGCTGATCAGAATCAAAATCTCTTAAAACTAAAGAGTTTATAAATTATCATAAGGCCAAGTATTGTCATTGCAAGATCTTAATACTGTATGGGTTTATTTTTTTATGCGTGACAATGAACAAAAACTAAAAAAGTACAGATTATATGCATTCCTTTTGCATAGTTGTGAGGCTGGACAAGGCAGCAGGCCATTATGCTTGGCTAAATACAAGGTTGTTGGCTAACACCAAGCATATATATCAAGATATTTACACCCATGTCCATGGCAGGTGTCTCAGCCAAGTGTGGCCCTGCTTTGCTAAGAATTGTACTGTAGAGAACTAATAAAAACACTACACTTACACATCTTGGTAGGTTGTTATCACATCTATGCGTTTGTTACATATAGGACTGATTTCGTTGCAATGTCAGTCACCTCTACCATTTTGTACACATAATCACAATGTTAATTTAAGGTGACTGTTAAACCTTCTGCTTGGGTCCAGCCTTTCACTGGGAGTCTCGTAGTCGTAGGGCTTTGTCAATCTTTCCAGGAACTATCTTTTTGAAACTTTGTTGTTTCAACTTGTTTCAACCTTTGAGAACACAAATCTGTGATTCGACTGATGCATATATGACGATGTTGCTTTGGTAAGATTACACATGCACTAGTCACTACTTGCCAGTGGATAGGAACATGACAGCCTCCACTTCAAGTTTAAGTGTGACAGAACCTACAATTATGTGACAACCATAGTGTTTTTATCTGCTGTCAACAGTCTCAGATGGGCTACCTTAGAGACCAGCTCTTGAGATTCAAAGACCCATCAGTCCATAAGGGCCCAGCTATCTTCAAGGATTTTATAAATGTATTTAATAAGGGCAGCAAAAACTGTACAGTAACTGCTGGTGACACTACTACTCAAGGCAGCTTTTCCATCTCAGCATTGCTCTCATAAGTATTACCACAGCCTTGTGTGTGTATACACAGAACCGACTTCCATAAGCTTCTTTATACTTATACTGAAACATAGTAGAAACAGACACACTCAGTGGGTCACATATCTAGATGGAGTTTCAGTTAACGTGTTGTACTGTATATTTAAAACAAATGTAGACTACACAACTGCACACACTCAGGGCAAAGTGAAGCCTGTTCTGTCAGTATGTCTGTAAGTATACCGGCCACTCTTAGAAGAGCAACTTTTAACGTCACTTAACTGGTATCACACCTCTACTTGCTCAGACCAGCTGGTAAGCTGGTGTGACTTGTCTGTATTTCTGCTTGCTCATCAAATGCAAACCAACAGTTATCTATAGACATACTGTATACATATGTTTTTAGTATGCATGCAAAATTGAGAAGCCAGTAAACAGTTTTGTTGGCAGATAGCCTAAACAACCCCATGTGGAAGTCCTGTCCCTAAACCATGTCTAGCAGCAAACTCATTACAACACTATAACTGGGACTAAACACCCGCTGATAAACATTTATCAGCCACAGACCTGTCATTTAGTCTTTCATGCACACTGGCTTAAGGTACACAAATGTCTAGATACATGGCTGCCATGCAGTAAATATATTCATCTTGAAACACTTAAACCACAGCAATAAAGTTCCCATTGGCAGCTTTTTACTGGGTGTTTAGTTTGCATGTTTTGAGATTCAACTGAACTTCTTGCCTAGTTGCATTTAATTTTACATTCACCCACTCCTCACAGCTGTTAATTCACAAAAAGAAAAGGCAAACATCAAGTGTTTTTACAGGTATGATCCTTTACATGCTACCACAGTGTTTTGTACTGTACTGAACAAAAGCTTGCGGTTTTAACCTGGACTGTGATCATTGGGTGCTTTAGAAAAAGTTTTGGCCATATTGTTCATATGTTCATTGACCCATAAATTAAACATGAGATAATGAGTAAAGTACAGTATTGGCCAACCATGCACACTGATCTGCTTTGGTACTTTAATGTTAATTAATGTTAGTTTTCATCCCAGTTCAGTACAGTAGAATACAGTCATGTGGCAGCAAGAAAAGCTATAGTCAAAAATGAATCAACATCATGAACATGAGAAAAATGGAGACGCAGAGGGAGGTACAGCAACCTCCTGCTAGTGTCTGTGTGGGCACTTCAGACTGACGTGTCTCTATGTTTGTTTCACTGTGGTCTTTGGCAGCTAAAAAAAAAAAAAAATCAAGAGAGGAGAACAAATCCAGTGACTCCGTAAGAGTGAGCTAAAAGCCTGAGTTATTGTTTCTTTCCCTCCTTCTCTTTTTGAAAAACGATTTAACCCTGAGAACAAGCATTTTCTGTTCCTGCTTCCTGCTGCACAATAAGAGATAAGACTGACACAGAACACAGAACACTAGCAAGCTCTGCCAAGAATGCATCATAATGGTTGCACAGTTGATACTCTGTATACCACATTCACACTACCTTAGTCCACTAGCTACACTAATCAAAGATTACAACTTGAGCACACTAAACAAGAAGTTTCAAATAGATATACAAAGTGAGTGAAACATTAGTCACACTACCTCCTAATACTACAAACCTTAAGTGAGAACAAGCAACAATAAACACAGCCAGGAATTTGGGGAGATTAAAAAAATAAAATAAAAGCAGTGAGACGTCAGATTTATTTAGGCACTGGATGACTGTTTAGCTTCTAGCAATTGACTGAGTCTAAATCAATTGCTACATGCTAAAATGTGGCTTGTAATCTGGCTTTCGGAAAACCCACTGCCCCTCATCTTCTAGAAAAAAATATTACTGAATCTCCTCTCGCTGTCTTTGAGTAAAATGTACTGTTACTTCAGAGATAAAAACTTAAATGTTGCCTTTATCATTCATTTTTCTCCTCTTTTTCTCTTCAATGGGATTTTTAAAATGATAAGATTATGTTCTTAGTCAGAGAAAGGGCAATCAAGAAGAACACTATAGAGTGTTAATAATACAGTTGTTGTTGTTGTTAAAATAGTTATTACATGGTTGTTATTGGTTCATAACTACATTCTGTTGCCATTGACCTATTCATCCTCTATAGGGTCAGAAAAAGGAGATATCCAGAGCCCACAATGGCCTAAATAGGTAAAAAAGAGATGAGCGGGAATAATATAGTTAAAACCAACATGTTTGGGTTTTCATGCGTGTTAATGATGGTATTGCTTTCCCCTCAGTGAGTGTACAGCTCTAGCCACAGGTGGCCTTCAAAAGTAACTCTTGGTACCAAAGTGCATTTATCCTGAGATATAGACCAAGGACTTGAGATTATCACGGCTAAACCATTGTGGTCCATAAACCAGGCAAACAGTTTGCAACCAACAACATGAGCGGTTCATGGTCAACCAAGCAAAGTGCTGGCACACTGGCATTTTAAAATGACCACTCAATATTTGCCAAATTACTATCATTTAACCTTAAGCTAGCAGCCTTGATATGGACCATCATAGTGTCAAAACCCTGCCACAGGCCCACAATGTACATGGCAATAACTGAGGTTGTAGCAATTCAGAGGCCCAACAGTTAAAATCCCTGCCCAGGAATCATCTTCACTAAGACACAAGTGTGTAAAGTAAGCATCCAACAGTCACACATCAGAGAATCAGATGAAGAGTACTTGGCCCAATTGTTACTGGGTGCAACCTCAGCACGGCATTTGGTAACTCTGCAAGTATGTGCTGCACTGACAAAGACCTTGAGTGTTTTTGAACCAATGGTTTAGGCTAATAACATTTATGGTAGCCAAAAACACTGTAAAGACACTCTCGAAATCAAAAAAGCTATATACCCCAAAAGGTAGATCATTCTAGGACTACATTCGGTTTATTATCAGCCATTAATTTGGCCCAGCATGTCCATCGTCTAAAACATAGATATCAACCCTTCCCCGGTCCCACTTTGTACCCAGTAACATCCACTGGGGATATAAAACATGTGCAATGAGCAGACTGCCATTCTCAATCTTAATCTTTGAAAACAAATGTATGATTAAGTTTGCAAACCCTCAATAGTGGAGTGAGGTTTTATCAAATGGCAAGCTAAAGATCACAATTTACAACATGCATCCAGAAAACAATGGTGTCTTTGCAAGGCAACAGTGACTCAAAATAAAACTATTCTCACATTAACTGATTGTTTCACATAACGTAACAGACAACACCACTTCATTGCTATGGTCATAGTGATGTTAAAATCCTACCTGAGACTGATGTGAATTACTAATGAGCCACACGACTGAATGCCATGTTGTGCTGCAATTGCCATTGCTCAAACTGAACAAATCTTGGCTGTCAGTGAAACACGCAAAGTCTAAACCCTGACCACTTATGGAGGATATTATTATAGTATTCAGATTCCTGAACTAAAAAGCACCCTGACAAACAGATTGACTGGCCAACACAATGATAAATAAGTTACATTCAGTGCATCCGTTTCTTTGTCCCTGTGTAACACTAGAAATCCTCTGGAGATAAAAACAGGTTTGGCTGTGCCGTTGCTGGTATGTATGCATTGTGCAACACCTTGGTTTGAAAGCTATGCCTAAAGAAATGTTTGTGTTTTAGCACAGCTTTCTGAAATGTCTGGAACTGGAGGCTTGTGTATGGCATTGTGAAATGATTAGCCATATCTATTAGATGTGTTGCATTTCAGAGCTTAACTATGCACAAAGTAGATGCCCACAATGGCACCAGAAACATACAGAATACAAAAGACTCTATTATTACCAGTCAAAAATATCTTATAGAGCCTCTAGAGGATACCACTGATGTATTCGCCGTGAATATTGAAACAGACGTAAATATATCAGCTTATTACATAGCAAAATAAAAAGTGGTGGGTATTACAGTTGGATGGGGTGATGTTTATAGTTTGGCTCTGAATCTCAGTCGGAAGACACGGCTCCATCCTTTGTCAACTAGTGAGAGACTTGAGAACTTTAGCAGGGTGGAAAGTCTTAGCAGCATGTATGTAACATGATCACAACTCCACTAGCAAGGTGCACAAGTCCACTTTTGAAATGCTACTGAACAATGATCCCAAGACTGAATCATGGAAAAGACATGACTATTGCCAATTTGCACCAGCCAGGGTCTATTGATTTACAGTAGAAAATTTCCACCCTGCTGGAATGTCTCTCCACCTAGTACACAAATCCATAAAGAAAAAGCAGCTAAGATTATTATAAGGAGTGATTGTTTGTCTCCCTCCATGTCTTTTTCTAGAGAGGAGCAGAAAGACTGACTCAGGCCAAAAAAAATAAGAATAAAGCACTCACCCCCTGCACTTTCAGCCTTTTAAACTCGAATCATTATCATTCAGCATGTCTGCCATGTCCTGCCTTCACTGTGAGCAGGATAATATATTTAGATACACACAGCCTATAGAGGCAAATGAACCACCACCCAGGAATTATGATTATAAGCAGGGAAGTAAGAGATGAAAACAGCAAAAAAAAAGGTACACGATCAAGAGGCTTCAGAGGTTATTAAGGTGAAGGAGAGACACCAAGCTCTAAATACGTGTGAACAAAACCAAACCAGCCCAAGCCAACTGACTCAAAAGTAAAAAACTGAATGGCTGTCAGTAAGCAGAAACATAAATAAATAGAAGTAAAATAAAACCTTGGGTGTTAAGATTCAGTCTGCTTCAATTTGAGATCAGGTCTGACCTGGTCTGGCCTGGTTTTGACACTTGTTAGGCTCATAACTCAATATGCAGCCTGGTCTACATGCCCATGCTAAAGGCATGCACCTCACGGTGAAACTGCTGGGAGGGTTCAGATAAAACCATGTTAGAATCCAAACAGGGGTGCCAGACACGGCCCAGGCCCAGCGAGACTTCTTTGACCAGATTATGAACCTGATCACCTTCCATGCACACGGACTGGTCAGGGTCAAAGTCGATGCTCTCCTCAGACACGGTCAGAACCCGGAGGCTGGACCCTCGCAGGCGAGAGATGGCTACCAGGTTATGTGACCACACAGTGTAACCTTTGGAAGATACAAAAGACATTAAATTTATACAAGAGTTTGTTTGAAAAAGTTTTAAAATTGCATAACCTTAAAAGTGAAGAAACTCACCATGTATAACCAACACAGCAAGCTTAGTACATCTCCAAGCCAAAAGAACCAAGGGGTCTTCATTGCGACTGACGCTGAGGTCAGGAAATTCAGCGTCATCCCTCAAGAGCAGGAAGTGAGAGAGTGTTTTGTTGTACTGCTGAGAGATGAGATCTAAAGTGGCGTCAGTCACAACTGTGCTGTAGCTGTCGAGGTGGAGGCGCTCCAACGGGAGACTTGGCTTTAGGACCCTCAGCAGCTCTAAGCCGTCCACTTCAAGCGCCATGATGTACACTCTCAGATTGGCGCTAGAACGAACCTATTAGTATATAAATACACAGATAAATATGGGAGAAAATCAAAAACAACTCCATAAACTAATGAACTTTACCAGTGCCTTCCAATCATCTTCTGTGGCTGTTCCTTCCAATGGTTTAAACTCTAGAGCAGCCCCATTAAGCAGCAGTGAGAGACGGTGCAAAGGCATTCGACGTGGAGATGCCAGTAAACCACAAAGTTCTGACGTCAAATCAGAAAAATCCAGAGCCAGGGAATGAAGATTAGAGAGACGGTCCAACTCAGAAGGTAAAATAAGGGGTCCTACAACAGTAAAAAACAAAAAACAAACAAAGCTTCAAAGAAATCATTTGAAAATAATGTTCACAGTAAAGTTAAGTCACCAAACTATAATAGCACATACCAAGTTGATGGTCCAATAAACTGAGGTGTTGCAGAGTTTCTGCTGAAGGGTTGGACAGGCATGCTAAAGAGCTAGGTGTTACCAGACCAAGCATGAAGCTACATGAAAGCCATCTGAGTTGCCTGCTGTTGGACAAAAACTCCATGAACAACTGCTGGATTCTGTGGAGAGCAGAGAACATCAGTAAGTGTGGGAAGGATGACGATTTGTTTACATTTATATTGACTCTGCAATTAGAGTCATTCAGTTTCGTCTGGCTGGGTATGAAATCCAACATAGTCCGGTCAAACAAAACAGTTACTAAACAGTATTTTACTAATCCTGGAAATGCTTTTAAATTGACTTAATTTTGGCTCCTATAAACAGTAGACATATTTATATTAAAAAACACAATGAAGACCGACAGCGTGAAACTACAAAATACATATACTATAATTCTAATAATTTCTAAGGCAACAAAATATATCCTACTTAACTAGAGACAATAGTATACATGCTTTTTCCAGTTAGACAATGTGAACGGGAAACAAGAGAGCTATTATTAACTCTGCTTACTCATTGATCTTTTTGTCGCCCTGGTCAATTTGGAGCAGGTTGGAACTGTCCAATAGTCCCTCCTGTTGAAGAACACAGGTGTCTCCATACAAAGTCAGCCTCTGGAGGTTTCTGGAGTGTAACAAAGAGGAGTAATTGTTAGAGAAATGTGTTTCTATTCTGACAGAAAGGTAAAACAATAGAACGTGTTAAGATGATCATAAAATGCCTCTATTTTAAATCCCCAGTCCACAAACTAGATGACATTTCATTACAATATTCATTTGTTATTAATTTGCTGCAGCTCTTAAATTTTCTGTTTCAGTTTAAGTTAAAATTATGACTACAGCCATTTCCCTTACAAAAGTAGTTCATACAAATGCTACAAGTTACAATCTTCACTTTACCAGACATTTACTTTGACCTTGGTAGGAACAATGCTTCTTTTGATTGCATTATCTTGGTGCATGCATGTATCTATCATTATATATATTTTGCCCTAGCTAAAACTAAAAAAAGAGGCTACTTTTTGTAGATTGTCCCATCTGATAGTGTTTTGTACAACCGGATGACAGTTAAGCTACTTCCATATGTGTTAGCTAGTTGAAGGAAGTAAAAAGAAGGTTTTCTGACGTTATCTCTCCTTTTTATTTAACACACAAAATGAAGATATTTATGTGTCAGGTGCTAATATCAACAGGCTCACAGTGTTGCATTGTACGTTGGTATGCACAAAGCAAACAAGGCCCAGGCAAGGGACAAAATAGCGGTCAAACAGTAGCATCTGTCACTGTTACAATATAACATATATTTTTTAGCTATGAGCTTCACAAGTGTACGACACGTTTTAACGAAGAGAAAGATAAATACAAATGTGGTTGCTGCTAGCGTTCCTGCAAAGACACGACCTCCTGGTTACGTAACAGCAAATGTCAGTGTTTGTTTATAGCTAACCAAGCTAGCTGTTAGCTTTTTAACTGCGCAACAAACACTCATATTAGAGAGAAACCCAGTTTATGAAAAACGAAAGCAAGACAAGAGCAAATGTGTGGCCTAAATGTACCTGTTATGTCTAATGCTGGTACACACACACAACACCTGGTCCAGATACGAGGCCATGGCGTCTTTCCAGCGCTCAGAGAGCTGCGGGTCGCTGTCTGCATCGTGGGGTTGGTCTCTTATGGCCGAAGCATCACCGTTCAAAGGACTCAGATAGCCCCCAACTGGTGCAAGCTCGAGCTGTAACTCCCGTACGAAGGAACCAAACTTCCGCATAAGAAACTCTAGTCTCGGAGAGTCATCGGAGCTAGAGCCACCGCAGCCACCTCCACCTATCCGCAGTTTGAGCTCGGTCCACAGCGCAGGGTAAAACAGACACTCCCTCCACCGCGAACACACGGTAGAGGCCCTCAGCTTGTCTCGGTCTGACAGAAAGGAGAATATATGGACAATAAGCTCGCTGGGCAAAGCCATGGCTCCGACTCCCCCGCACAGAGCCATGGCGAGCGAAGAAATCCGCTTTAAAATAACCAATAGCCACTGAAAACCGCTTTAAGCCGCGGTTGAATGCCTGCACCAGCGGCGTGTACCAACTCCTCTCTGGGTAAAAACAAACCGTTCTTAGCCTTGCCTTCAATACTATTGGATCGTACCATGTTCTGTCATTGAGCGGGTGGAGACATCCTGTAAATGTGTTATTTTATCCCGTACAGCTAGTTCTGTGACACAAAACTTTATGATATAACTTTCCAAGTTTATATAAATTCATTATTTGGACGTAACTTAGGCAATATTTAAATAAAACCTGTTAAAACGTTGAGCTTATTAATGGTTTATTCCCAAACTGCTGTTTTTGCAATACATCTCATCTCCGCATGAAGGCAGTATTTACAGTAAAAACTTATTTTTAAACTCTATGAGTAAAAACCTTGAAGCCACACGTGATCTTTATTTTGTTTCCAGTAGACACACCCCTTTCCCTCCCTTCCAACTAAGATATGCATTGGCTGAGTTATGTAGTCCATTTATTTAAGACTGTATCCAAATATGTAGGCCTATCATGCACGACTATTAGAACGATTGGAGTAGCTATCTTATATTCCAGCTATTTACTGCATCTTAAAGGCAAGTATAACTGTTGTAAAGACACATAAATGCTCCCGCACTATTAGATTAAATAGGCTTTACAATAGCTCTTTTATCTTAATTATGAGAAAGTACAAATGTTAGTGGATATGCTCTTCTGTACTTCTCCACCCAATTGCAAGATTATGTTTTGTTAACCTGCAGAGTTTAGCACAGTCACTCACTTGACAACATGTTGATAATGACAGACAAAGTGCAGTTTATTTTATGTTTGCTATTACTTTGCCTTGTCTATTATTTATGTTGCTCTCCCTGATAATTAATAGGACTCCCACAAAGTCAGTTTGATTTTTAGTGCACTCAGTAGTGTTTCCTTCAGAATACTTATCAGGACTATTTTATCTAAAATGCATGGTTGTTTATCAACGGTTAAAATGCAGTCCTGAGGTTTTAAGACCCCTATCTGCAATCCAGAGAAGGGAAAACCTTCTATCTGTCCTCGGGGAAAGATAAGTATTGTTAACACATAGCAATAACCTGAAAACAGCCTACATATTTTGGTTTCCTGAAAAAGTTTAGCTTTTTTAACCATACCTATACAGTGTAAGACATCAATTGTAGATAATAATAAGTTGTTTAAAATGTACTGAATTTACAAAATATTTCTTTGGTCAAGGTTTCAGGTTCCAGTTTCTCTACACCACCAGGTGTCAGTAGAGCTTTACTATTACTTCTAACACTGTATTTGCAAGGCTGAGACTAGTACTGTCTAAGAGATGGCTTGAATTGACATTAAGACATTAATGGCAAAATTATATGCAGTTATCCATATGGAGTATACACGAGGGAGTCTACATAAAAGAAGCAGCAGCTCAGGAAGGTCAAGGGAAAGAGATGCAAGAGCGTTGGTAAAAAAAAAAATAAAAAAAATAAAAAGAAGTCCTTGGACAGCTTTAAGGAGCACCAAAAGAGTGAGAGAGCAGTGAGGACTGCTCACACAAGATGGCCACTCCCAAGAGGAGACTGACAACTCCTTGACCGCACAGAATCAGATAAAGGGCTTTGGTAAGAGATGACTGACAGGAAGCTAGTCATCAAGGTGAGCCAAAAAGAGCGTAGTAAGGACAGAAAACTACAGATTTCTAAGCAAATGGCCACAGTTTTGTTTAAAACTAAGTATAAAAATGGCACAAAGCATCATAATAAATCTGCAATTACATATTTAGTTTAATTGTTGATAAATTTTGCTACATTTGTAAAAGGAGAAATGTCATAGATCACAAAAACAATTTTATTTGTCTTTTTTTTATTGATATAATTTATTTTTTGAGACAAATAAATAGCAGTGAGTGTTTATAGTACCAATGTTGATGTTTCAATATAACAGGATAATACAACAAGGGAACTGGCACAGTAGTAATAAAAAAAGTCGTGTGGATTGCATTCTGTCAGCAGTGTGAGCAAGTTTGCCTGGGCTAACATCAGGCTAGATTTTAAATAAAGCTCTAGTGTTGTGTACAGCCTGGCAGCAATATGAATGTGTTAAATGGAGGAGGACAGATGGGACACATTGGCTGCATCAAAGATGTTTGTGCTCCTATGCAACAAAGGCTGTCTGGGTGTAAAATCTATTCCATGAAAACATATCAATTCAGAGCTCACACCAAAACAACAGCTTCTGCAAGGACACATTATTACCCCAACCTTTATGTGCGGAGGCTGAACACATGAATTAAAGTGAAATTTCCCTTTTTCCTCAAGGTGTGCCTTACATGGGGGAAAATACGGCCATGAACAAAGCTATTTATTATATGCAGGAAACAAAAACACTCACTGGATTTTTGTACCTTGGGGCTATGTCTGAGTCAAGAGATGGAGAGCAGCAGTACTATCCAAGGTGTAAATGGATTATACTTCAAAAAGCTGGCATTATCCTTAAGGAGGTCTTGGCTGCAACAGTATTTTGAGGACATGTCACTGACACATAGTCAGTTTTAAAAAGGATTTTACCTTGTCTGTACAACAAAATAGTCACATGGTATCCTGGATCCTTCCCTTCAAAAACAGTAAAGATGTTTTTGCTAACAGACAAACAAACTGATGCTGGCAAGCTTCTGAGACAAGTAATCTGTCATTACAATGCAGCCCCATGAGAATAAAAATCCAAATTTATGTGATGTTACTTTATTGTCATTCAGCATGTGAGGAATTGAAAGAATGTAAATTGTTACCCATTGGACCAACATCCTGCATTATCATTTGCAATCATAGTAAAGACTAGGTTGAGTTGAGCTTCACAAAAGAAGCTGCCCCTCCACCTTTGGGTTCAGAGGCTTCTCATCCTCTCATCATGCTTCGTGGAATCTTGCATGATACTTGATGCTCTGCTTTTGAATATACGGATGTAATTGCTGATGTAAATGTTTTCATAAAAGCACATAGGACTTTCTCTGGTCGTTAGCTATTAAACACACATGGTCTATAATGAACCAGTGAAAATAACAGCTGTAATTAATACACTGTTAAGATATTGCATTTGCATTCATATTGACATATCAAAGTATGAAAGATGGAGGACGGCATTTTCAACATAAAAGCTTTATTTGCAGAACCTCATATAATTTGAAGCACACTTTTATGTGACACATATGCTCAGTGAACTGTCATTAACAAATATTATATTGACCTTTCTGTTTTATGAGATGTTGTAAATTCACCGGGTCAATCAATTCTTCTGCGTATGTGCATTTGTGTGGACAAGCTCAGGTTTATATGAATGTAGATCTGATGTCAAACTACTCACAATTGCATAGTTGTAATTGTGTTTTACCATATGCAATCCTATAAACAGCACGTGTCATACAATAAAAAAGTAATTAGTCAAATTTGAATTAAAATATTGCATGTCATATGTTGGCACAGGTGGGAAAATGGTAACCAGAATATTCAGTATTCTGGAGAAGAGTCCTTGTGTGCTGCACAGTTGCCACTGCTCCTGACAGGTTGCCCCAGCTGCATTGGAAGGATGGGTCAAATGCAGAGAACAAATAGAATAGAAAAAGAATGAAGTCTACCTACAACCCACGAGATGCACTATAACCTTAGACAAACCAAAATTGAGATCTAGTTTTCAGATTTGATTCAAATTGTACTTGGAACCCCATTGCATACGTATCTCTCGCAAAGTAACAAGTGCACTATAGAGGCGACTGACATTTCACCCATTTATCATGTCAGTAGTCTGGTATCAAGTAAATACACAAAGGGGGTTGATAATAAATTATGGAGACGGGCTTTAAGTCCCATCTGAAGTCTCATGTATCATTGTCAACTTATCAGACAAGACGACTGTTGTGGAGGGAGTTTGACAAGTCTGATATAAAATAAGTTAATTGTGGAAAACTACTAGCTGTGACCATGCTGTCAGAGGCAAAATGCATTTTACTAAGCCACTAAGCTGTGTTTCCTTTTATATACTGAGCACATATAATATTTACATAGTTTCTGCGTTTCACCACAGGGCTCTCTATATATGAATAACTTATGCTTATTGATTAATTCCTCCAAAAAGCTTGTTTTCACCAGGGTGGGTTGCTGTGGTTTTGTGACAGAGAAAATACACTTGCACTGTTATCTTCATTTGCCTTTCTTATCATTACGGTTCACACAAGCACTTTTGTTCCATTTTTGAAACCCAAAAGCATTTAGCACCGGCTATATAGATAAGCATTTACCCCTGAACTTCAGTCTATAATTAGACTATATTGGCCATAGGAAGATCAATGTATTTTCCCATTCCTTATGTCTTTCCTAGCACTGTTTCTTTCTAACAGGAGCTGAGGGCTGTTGTTACAGAAAAGTGGAGAACAGCTTGACATTGTGATACCTTTCTTCAGCCTGTAAATTGTTTTTTTGGGGGGTTGCATCAACGCCTTACAAGCCATAGTGTTGACCTCTACCGTTTAGCTGTGTGGGCCAAAAATAATTCAAAGTGGCTGTTTCTCTAGATTTGGTGAGAGCAGATCTGTGAACTTGTGTAGCTGTCAGCCTCTGCTGGCTCATGCCAGCTGTGCTCTGTGTGTGCCATGTTAGACAATTCCCAGTCGGGCTTCAGCGCCTCTCCAGCATCAGTCAATGAGATGGCATTTTGAATGTGTGCCTGCAACTGACAGTCTCCATTGGTCTCTACAAGGGGAACTGACAAATAGTTCAAGCTTTTACTATATATTGACATGCATTTGTAACTTTGGAAAAGAAATGTACTACTTTTAAGAACAGGACTTCAACAGAAAATGGGCAATTCAAAGTTTATTGCTTAAAAGTGGGAACATCAGGAGTTGAAGTGAAAAAGGCATTCAAGGTACATTCTGTTCTCACAAAAAAGTTGATAACAAAATAGGGCTCTGGTGTGAATCACATTTATAATCAAGCTATCTACTATTATGGTTTGTTTTTGTGTCTGGGATTCACATTAATATCATAATACATCATTCATACAAAACAAAATGTAAAAGTTATCCTTGTGTGACTTTTAAAATGTGCCTAAATGTGTTTTTGTTGCCAGAAAAACGGTTCAGCCTTTTTTGCACAAACCATTATTGCTTTTTCTTTTTTTTTTTTACAGCTAGACGGGCAGACGGACAGACGGACAGAGGGACAGAGGGACAGACGGACAGACGGACAGACGGACAGATGCTACCGAAAACATAACCTCCTAGGCGGAAGTAACAAGATATCTGAAGCTGAGAATAAAGATATAGTTGTATTAAGAATTATTACCTTCATGATTTCAAGGTTTCAAGCTATTCATCCAATTTTGTTCTTTTTAATTTATAACTCATAATGTTATCTGTAACTATTGTGAATGTAAAAGCAGAAGGTATTCTGGTCATTAAAGCAATATAGACTAATTGTTGTCTATCAATTCACTTCAATGTCTCATACTTGCCTGTCATATCCAGATTTCTTTTTTCATTTGCTAAAATATAAAACAGAGGCCAGAATACATGGAATCCAACTCTACTGGAGCTAACTGACAATACATTATTTTTTTAGCGAGGTCTGGTGTGGCTTCTATATGACTGAAGTCAAAAGATGGCCAACCAAAGTGTGGCTCTTCTAATGTAACTGTTAGCACATATAAGCATGACATCAGTTGCTGAATTGAAAGAGGCACTCTATGATGTATACAGCATTTGTCCCTGGAGTCTTCCTGAGTACTCTATATGTGTTGAGAATGATTGAATGAGGCTTTCACATTTAAAAGAATTGACAAAGGTGTTACGATAGTTCTCTATAAAAACTTCCAAGGTAATTTTTTACACATCTACTGTATATGCAACCGTGGTACACCTACTTGTCAGGCTGACCATCCTTTTAACATTCAAATAGCTCTTATGCCCCTCCATTGAACCCTCTTCACAATTCACTTTAGATCTTTCTTCTATCTACATAATGTCCTCCGGTGGGAAGACTTCTTATTTCAAGTATTTACCAAGATTGGCAGATTTGTATGTCTCTCTAATAAAATGTAAATGTAAACATCAGGGCAAGCTGTAATTTCCATAACATTGTGAATGTGTTTGCACTTATGAACAGCAATTGTGAGTATAATCTCTCTCAGTGGATGCATAGATGTGAAAATGTTATGGCGTGAGTGTAACAAGCTAAAGTGCCCAGGTTTTGCTATGTTATACATCAGCGCTGCTTAATTGGCCGTAAATAATGGCTACTGCTCGATACATTAGGTCCTGAATCCACTTACCCCGCTCACCACTTCTGCAAGACCACACACAACAAAAGGTGAACTATTCTAAATTACTAGGTGTTTTGAGGTCAAAGAGGGACACAGATGCAAATAAAATGATAAGTAATGGCAATTTAACGTCGTGACAATATCTGACAAGTATCTATATTTACATTTAACGCTGAATAATAATGGTCTGAATGCACGGAAAGGAAAAATATACAGCAGTGGCTAAGTACACCTTGTTCTCTACACTGTCATAATCACTGTCTGTCTAAGAAGACAGTTCAATTGGAGCAGTCACTAAATTATATGGCAGGTGTTGTCATGTTGAATTGAAATTTCTTGGGAAATAGTGTTGTTATTGGTGCCAACGGGATATAAGTTTCAATTCTACCATTTCTTCCCTCCATAATTGTTTAGAACTAAAAATAACACATATAGAGTGGCAAAGTGGTTAGCCATCCTGTCTCCAAGCAATGAAATTATAGGTTCAATTGTAATGCTGGCCCACATAATCTTTCTAAAGGTAAAGTGATAAATCTAAAATGCCCCTCATGAACAAAAGTGCATCTGTCTGTATGTCTTTCAAGCGTTGGCCTTGTGCCCAACTGGCCATTATCCAGAGTGTACTGTGCCTTGCCTCATGCCCATAGCTCTAACCATCTATGATCAATAATCAATGAATAATGACATAAACTCCCAAAATAAAATTGTTAAAATACTAGATCAATAGCATTTGACGTGTAGCGACCATGTGGTCCCTGATGTTGACATATAAGTCTGTATCATCCTATCCAATGGCCTATTACTGCTCTACTGTATGTTGTAAAGTGGGTTTCTCTGTTGCTCCCGGTGGAGTATTTCATCGGGGAGCCAATGGAGTCAATCCTGCCTCTCTGGAGATCTCTTTCCCTCCATGCCTCCACCGGTGCCACATTTCCGTTTTCTTCTGTGTTTTGCTCTGCCACTTTTTTCTTTGTTGTGAAAGGGTCCAGGTGGAGCAAAGGTTACAAAATACCTGGAGAATGGCAGCAGAGCAATAATGACTGTGTGTGTGTCAGTGTGTGTGCGTGTGTGTGTGTGTGTGTGTGTGTGTGTCAGTGTGTGTGTGTGTGTGTGTGTGTGTGTGTGTGCGTGTGTGTGTGTGTGTGTGTGTGTCAGCGTGCAGGTTTGAGCTCTCTGGAAACCTATTAGAGAGAGCTGCGACTGCACTCAGCTCCTGCGTCCCAGAGGCTCACAGTGCAATACACAATCGCACCCAGCTATGAATTTTAGACCATTTACAGATATGTGATAATATTGTGAATTGTTGATAGTTAAGATTTTTCACTAACAAAATAACTATCCTCAAAGGGTCACAGAGGCTATGGATAAATGAAAAGGGTTATATCAAAATAGGCATCTGGCCTGCTCCAAATCAATATGCAAATCACTACACACTAAAATGTAGATGATCTGGCAGCCCCAGATCTGCAAAGCTGCAAGGAAAGAGGACGAAAAGGTATCAAGGTATACAGCTGGCATCTCCTTAACCACCCAGGGACTTGATATATTTTGAAGATCACATCTATGTTGTACAGAGTGCACAGTGTTAATTGTCAGCAGAATCTAAAAATACCCTATAAACCAGATTCATTCAATCTAATTTTGTGTATTCCCATCAATGCTTGTCACTCCATGTCTTCAGACTGATGCTTGTGTGGGGAGGCTTAAGTGTAATATGATCCTCCCATCAGAGAATAGGTGGATGTCTGTATTATCGGTGTAGTGATGTGCCTTCACTCCTCGCCTCGTGCATGTCTTTTGGGGCTTCTATTAAACCCCAATTACTGACAGCTTCATTAACAGGCACACGAAGTATCAGAGAAATGCACGGCAGACAGAAAAGTATTTGCACATTTTCACATATGACTTTGCTGTGGGGTGCAGATTTATCAGTTAGATACAGGGGGCACTGTTGGTCTTCACTGTCTGTTTTCCTACCCGTGGAGTCTTGCTAACACTCAGCCAGGCCTCACTTTAGCTGTAAGCAATGATTTGACCAGCTGAGCTATTTATTTATACACGTAGAAATGCTCCAAATTCTACTTTGTCAAAAACTGTATGTTATACATTTACTACATACTAATTTTTAGTGACTGGCATTTATGGTGGTTTTAGGAAATTTACTTTGACAGAAAACTAGAGGAGACCAATGAAAGACAAACTGGAACTAGGCCTGTGCTGTTGTCCCCGACAGCAAGGTGTATATTGGAGAAACCGCCCCATACGTCTGCCCCACACGTCTGCCCCATACGTCTGCCCCATACGTCTGCCACAACTGGCACCAACTGGCACCAACTGGCACCTTAATCAGACATTGTGTGATTTCTAAAGGTTTTTATATTGTTAATGAGCAATTAAGAGGCCCCGCCCCAAACCATGACAAACATGAGAAGGGTCTATTTAACTTTTTTGATTTGTCTGGATGTTTGTGAAGAATGTTTTTGCCAAATCTTGTACTACATTCTTCTTTCAGTCTATAGGGGGCGCTATAGAGGTAACTGCCATCATGTTAGTCAGATGTGTTCAGGACCGGGGGGTAATTAGGTATTTCAGGTTTGAGTCTAATCGGACAAAGTATGTGCAAGTTAGAGGCTGTCAAATATACCTAACCGCCCTATAGAGGCATTCTTTATTTGACCTCTGTAATGTGCCTATGTACATGAAGTATACAATTGCCCGGATCAATGTGCCAA
>JAVQKC010204034.1:0-13980 GCA_036025475.1 Philypnodon macrostomus | reverse complement strand
AAAAACCCATTTATGGGAAAAAGAGAAACCTTAGGGAGGACCACATGATAGAGGGATCCACTCCCAGGACGGACAGGCTATAGATGTGTCCAGGACTGATGGATGAGGTCCTTGTGCTGAGAGAACTCAATATGTGTGTGTGGATGCAGCAGGTTTAATGGTACATCCAAGTGAATGAGGAGATAAGTGGATTGAAGTTGACTGGATACAGTGTTAGTGGTCACTCTGCTCTTCAACTGTACATTAAAACCCTTCTCTATAGGTCATTCCCTTGAGCAAAACCTCTTAAATCAAAACATGGCATTTTTTTGTGACCGGACTGACGTTAATGTCACTTTAACATCTTTAAACAATAGCTTGTAAAGTCAAGGGCAGATATGGTGAGTCCTATGATGCGTGACACCAAGGTGACTTCATGGAGGTGGATCAAAGCCAAGAAGTTGTTTTTTTTTCCCTCTTTTTGACCCTACATTTGAGAGCTGCATTAGCAACAATCAATGTTCAAAACGTCTTTACACTCTTTTAACAAATAACACATGAGCTCTTTTAACCTTTATTCATTACAGACAGGTTATTCTCTTCAGATGTTGCTTTGGGTGGAGGTGTTATGCCGTGGGTTTGGTTTAGGAAATTCTGAAGAGCAAAGGGAGGTAGTTCTGTAACCTGTTAACCATGAACACAATGTTTATTTTATTTTCAAATACAAGCACAAGACACACATGCATATAACAGGAGCATTCACACTGGTTTGTGCAAGGTTCTTTCCTCACTTCTGACCATAGGAACAAATGCTTCACCATTCGCCATTTTCAGGAAAACCCACATGTTGATTCCAATGAAGAACTTATTTCCATTGGAGCCTGAGCAGTACATGGGCAGAGGCTGGAGGAGGTGGAGTGGCCTGAGCTCACTTTAAGACGGTGTGTGATGAGGAAAGTATTAATAGGCCCAGAAAGTACAAGAGCCAAACAGGAGTCAACTCCAGAGAGAACGGCACATTATGAATGTGTTTTTCTGCTCTTTACTTTTCCAAAAGTTTTACCTCAACAGCAGCATGTATTGCATCAGACATTTTTAGACATATCATCTTCCAATGTAGGATTTACCTTTCAATTTCAATTGTTATTAAAAAGATGATAAATTGCCGCAGAGGTGGTGCAGTGAATAGATGCTCGCCCTTCAACCGGAGGGTCGGTGGTTCGAGTCCCCGCCCGTGCACACGCTGTCAGGCCCTCCCGTGGACCCACCACCCGCGGGAGGTACCATGGTGCAATGTGGATTGGGTGGCGGTCGAAGGCGGGAGTTCCCTGCTTAGACCGCTGCCTCTGCGACCCGGTTTCGGACAAGCGGAAGAAAA
This sequence comes from Philypnodon macrostomus, assembly GCA_036025475.1. Taxonomy (NCBI): domain Eukaryota; kingdom Metazoa; phylum Chordata; class Actinopteri; order Gobiiformes; family Eleotridae; genus Philypnodon; species Philypnodon macrostomus. The sequence goes on along the minus strand of JAVQKC010204034.1, from coordinate 12,623 downwards.
TGGATGGATGGAAGATGATCAACTCAAATAGCTCAATATTTTGTAAAGAATTCAGTAAAAAGAGCAGCACATTTCATCTGAAACAGTAAAAGGGTTCAAAAGAAAGACAATTGCACTCTGGGGTTCAACAGGTTTTATCCTCTAACACTGAGAGAGCAGAGGGTCTTTGTAGAGCCTTGTAGAGCTTTGTCCTAAACCAAGAATCTGTTCATTTCCTCAAAATGGATATCTCTGTCACAGCTGGACAAATGCGTTTAGGTCGGTCTTAATATGATCATTATCTGAAGATGGATCTGTTTCATATTGGGTAATCATTATATCGACGAAATGACTATATATGGAATCCCGTTGGTCCGTGTCCACAAATCCTACGTGTGAACGCAATAACTCAAAAATGAATTGACAGATCAGTTTCAAGTTTTACACACAAGTACAATTAATTAATGAACTAATTAATGCCCTGAAGCACTTTAAATGAGCCATCAATCCTGCTAAACATAAACAAAATAACATGAATTTTGGCACAGTGATCCGGGCTAGTGTAAATTTAATGTACATATGCAGAGATCAAATAAAGAATGCCTCAATAGCGCCCCCATGTTTTTGACCCCTATCGGGTACGACAGTGTAGGCCTAGTTTAACTTTTGGACAGACGAGAAATGCGGAGTGTGCTTAAAATATTTTTCCATTGTTTGTTTTGTGCATTGTCTCTGCACAATTTCATCCAACAAATTTGATAATAACTTGTTCCCCCTAGAAATCTTTGCTCCAGCATAATCTTTATTGAAAACAAATATTTTGAAATTGCTCAAGATAAAATCCTATTTGCTGTACTTATCTGATTGGTCCTGAGAGAAACACATTTTCTTAAAACAGATGTGTCCAAATACACAGCAATGTCTGTAAACAAACACTGGCTTTTTACTAACTTTTACTGACCAAAATATTTTTGTGGAAAGTGGAAAGTTTGGCAACATAACTACAGAGCATGTAATATATAAACATTTGAGAGATATTAATATTTTGACCTTACATACGCACCAGGAGAGAGGAGAGAGAAGGGTCTAATAATTAAGAGAGGAGCCTTTGGTGCTGATTACTCATAAGTAATAGCACACAGACAACTCTATCTTTCCACTTGTTACCGGCAGCTGTTACCTTCATTAGGGTTTATACAAAACCAAAATTCTCCCATAAGTCAGACAGCAGCTGTACCGGTGCAGAGGTGTGTGTTTGTGAGTGCTCAGGTGTTAAATTGTTCACAGATGACACACACAAAGACTGCAGTAGACTAAAAACCAAAGACTAAAGAGTGGAGGAACACACTGGCCTTATCCAGGAAACAGAAACTTATCTTGGTCCAGGCTTTTCTCCACATCCCACTCTGTTTAAAGCTCCACAGAGCACTACACTTGGGTCTGTTCTGATGAAATAACAAGATGGTTTTGGACTGATGTCAATGCTTAGCTGGAGATGAAAATCTAAAGGTAGTCAGACTAACAGACAGAAATGTAGTGTGAAAATTGGTATGTTTGAACAGCATGTTTAACATATTTCAGACTTCCTTATGCAAATACATAGTAATAATTATCAATACTGTAAGTGGCATTTGGAATACATTCTCTTTGATGTCATATGTAGATGTATTTGTGATCTTAGCTTGCTTTAAAATGCAAAGAACAATAATCGGATTTCTCAAATGTCCTTAAATAAGTAAATCATGTATAGATAATTCAAATTTGAGGAAAAAAAAGAGCCAAGACAGGGCTGGAGGTAGCAACGCTTAAGAGGCTATGGTTCTATTGGAGGATGATGAGGATAGAAAAATGTCATGCATCAGAGACAGAGGTTTTTCCCAGCAGGCATTAAGCCCTCAAGACCAATGTGATTTATGGGGTGAAAGATGATATGAAGTTGGCTGTTGTGAGAGAAGAGGACAGGAGTATTAAAAGGATTGTTTGCTGTGGCAACCCGGTATTAATTGGTATTCATGTATAAATTAACCAAAGTAGGTCTAAAATGTCACATGCTTATTATCTGCTTGTATTATATATAGCTGGTTCAAGTTGACATTGAAAATATAAAAATATTTGCAAAATGGCTCATTGTGACAAGGGCTTGAAGCAAAAACACACAGAAAGGCATACAACTTACCGGTAGAAGATCAAATTTATCGTGTCTGGTAATTTTGTTGGTTTATTTTTCTGTTGTTATGCTCTTGTGTTTGTTTGAATGATGCGTTGCTAAGGGACAAGCGTTGAAAAAAGTCCCAAACTATTTATACAGGCCATTTCCTCCACCGGGACAGACCCAGCCTCTTTACAGCTGTAAGAGGTGAAAGAGCGTGTTTTAAGTGAACGGCTCCAGACAATGATGAGGTGAGGCTGGGAAATTGTGTCCCTCATCACCACCCCCAGCATTTTGGACTCATTACAACTGTAGATAACATTTATTCAGGGATTTGGAGGCTCTTTGTCCATAAAGGTATCATTTGGCAAGCTGTTTTATGTGTATGTATGTATGGCCATATTTGGAAAAGTATCTTTAACTAACATCTCCCAATAGCTGCACTATCCTGTCTGAATTTCCTTTTGGATCAATAAAGTATCTATGTATCCAATCCATTTTGTATAATGCATTATTTCTTTTTTTGTGCTAATGTTGTATTGCCCCTTATTAGACTTCTTCTTTGTACATAACAATTTCAGAAGACATGTGGGAAATGCATGGACCCATCAACTGAGAAATCTATAATATTTCACAAGAATACTTTTTAGGGGGTCACTAAGAGGAATTTTTAGAGTTAAATAGGAAGCAAAGATGCATTACAGCTGTCCAAGAGTGAGAGAAAAACACAGAAGAAGAACTGCTTTGGGCCCATGTGGGGTTATAAAAGAGAAATGTGCAGCACACATGAGGAACACAGCTGCATACATTCCCTCAGTCCCATCCACTTTGATTCAGCTCAGTCTAAAAGGGATTAAATGCTCAGATTGAGGTATGACGTTAAGCAGGCCACATGATACTGAGAAGAGATGGTTAGTTACATACCTACCTTTACATCTGGTAAGGTGAATATGATACTGTTGAAAGGAGCACAACATGTGGTTTAGCTCTGTGTGGTTGTCTTGAATTTGAAGATGCATAACTGGTGGAGTGTACAGTTGAACCAAACACATAAAACATGGTTTGAATTGTAACACTCATGCAATTGCATTCAGTAAAACCAATCAGAATCCAATACTGTAGTTGTTGCCACGTTCCAGACAACTCGGAACTTGGACATTTCTGACATCCGGCTTGAAAAAATGCACTGGAACGCCAGTTGAACTCGGAACCCAAGAGAACCGAGTACCCTGACTTCGCTGAGCTGTTGACATGTGTTGTCATTTGTTTCCTTCAAGAGACAAAAACAATAGCCCAATGTAATGTTAAACAATGGTTTAAACGGGACAGAAGCCATAATGAATGAATGTGGTTGTGTGATTGGTGTTTTGGTGGTGGTCGGAGGGGCCGTAGGCGCAAACTGGCAGCCACGCTTCCGTCAGTGTGCCCCAGGGCAGCTGTGGCTAAATAATAGCTTACCACCATCAGGTGTGACTGTAGAGTGAATGAATAATACAAAAATATGTAAAATATGCACTTTGTGTGTCTTGAAAAGCGCTATATAAATGGAAGGTCTTATTATTATTATTATTATTATATTATTATTATTATTAGACACTGAGTCAGATTTGAGTCAGAGCTTGATCAAAAACCCTGATCTTAAAGAAATGAATTCACTTTTTTGCTATATTTTTTTTCTAATATATTTCAAACAGTTTAACTTCTAAATCAACACATGTACAAACTTACATTAGTATTCAGTTTTACTATATCCATACTGCCTTCCTTGTTAAGTCCCAGATCCAGTGGCTGGGGCAGCTGCCTCTGACACAGCCCTGGCTCCAGCTCCAGACAGCACCTCACTCACTATCTCTACATCCTCCCACTCTTCTATTCTGGCTGCAACATCTACTGAAGCAACTGCCAAAAAACTCACTGTTTACATACAAGCATCCTATGTGGCCAGGAATATTTCACTGTTTATCCTTTGTGCAACTCAGACCATTTGGGCTCATCACTTCCCAAATTGATTTAGTTCTGTCTGCAATATAAAAATGTAAAAATGTGGTGTGTGACCTTGATTCTTCACGTTTTTACGTGAATGAGTACTTTTCCAGAGATCCTAAACCAATCATGTTTAGCTTAGTTGGTAGTGCTGGACCGTGACAGTTGTTACTGTCCTCTCTGATGAAGGCAAAAGAGTCTACATCATATTGAAGTACTTGTGAAATGTTTTTTTCTGTCAAGCAAATTGATTGAAACTATTGCTATTCAACTATTAATTATTTTCAGAGAGAAGACAATAGTGCAGTAATGTCTATAGCTAAAGCGAGGTCAAGACTGTCACAGTAGAAATACATGAATAATGGTGAGCTGCTGCAGTCAGGGCTGACTCACTGCAGAGCCAGGTGCTCTCACACAGTCCACTCAACAACATTTCAACCATATTATGGTTATGAGAAATCTGCTTTTAATGTGGTGAGGCTCCTCTGATAGTTGTTTTAATGTGTGCTTCAGTATGTTTAGTGGTTACAGATATGGCTGTACTGTGTGATGCTAATGGGAAGACAGGTGATTTAATGCCTTTTTTAGTATATTTCATAATCATGTGTTTTGTTTTGTTTTGTTTTGTTTTATTTTATGAGTCAGATGTTTCCACTACTCCCACACGTACAGTATATACAGATTCTATTCTATCTGCATGTAAAAGTGAGCAAGTAAAAAGGAACGAGGTGCACAGTGACTCTCAGCAGGGAGGTTGTGGTTTCAGTCCTTAGGCCATCTGGCACACAATCTTTGGAGTCTCCAGGAACTGTTGGTCTTCATCTTTCATCCTCTTGTTAGGGGTTTTGTGGCCCTGAAGCTCCAAGGCATTGACACTGATCGGCAGTTGCAGTATCTACACATAGAGACAGACCCTGTGCTATTATAATTTAATCTTTAGTGGAAAGGTGTCAGAGAAATCACCACGTTCCCTATAAACATATAAGAACACAATGAACTATAGTTTTACTTGCAAGGGGAGACAGACACCAGTGGGCTGTTCTTTTCTTGTGTCTTTTCTTGTTACATCATGCGTATGAGTATATGGGTGTACATAGTATACATAGCAAAACAAGCAAAACACTCAAAACATCACTAAATTAATCACTTCTTGCCCGTAAACAAGTCTAAGCAATTCATGCAATGATATTGACTTATTTACAATTATTCGAACAAACGTTTTTTCCATTGTCAAACAGCCGAATGTACTGGGAATAGGCACTATTACCCTAGTGTTATAACAAGACAAATGACATATTGACACATTGACATCATATGTGGTGAAAACATTAATAGTTAATAATATGGATGACGTTGTCTCAGATACAATGGTGTCTCCACTCATGTACATAATTATTTGTAAGGTATGACTTATTCCATTGTACAACACCATATATGCACTTAGTTATTGTCCTGCAGTAGGAGCAGAGATATAGTGTGTTATTTTGATTCGGAGGCTCTCTTTATCCATTATAGATGCACATTGTCTGTCAAGTCTGCACTGCACATTTCTTCACAGATCGTGTTGTGCTGAACCGTGTCGTGGCCCCGGCCCGAGCTGACATGCCATTTGGTTGTTTAACTCTCGGGGAGAAGAAGGATTACAACAATCCCTCAGAAGTGACGGACAAGTATGATCTGGGGCAAGTCGTCAAATCGTAAGTGTTACCGGCCTCTCTGGGGTTTTATCTGTCTATGTGTGTGTAGTAAATATGATGATATTGAGGAATTGAGGAATCATTATATATATTCTGATATATATATTTTTGCTCCTAGTATAATAGTGTTGTACTCGGAGGTCGGGACTTCCGAGTTCTGAGTTATAAAAATCAACTGGAACGGCCCTTACTGTGAGAATTCCTACTTGGGACCTCGGGGCAACTTGGACAACCCCGAGATGATCAAATCCAACATGGCAGCACCCTATTTTAACATGAAAATTAAAAATATCTATTTTATGTAGTATAATATTCAATGACATTCACTACCGTCCTAGTAGCTGTTAGCATGCTGCTAAAATCCCAGTTGTTGCTAATCCTGATAACTGCTAAATGAACCTGTTAACGTATTAGATTTGTTTGAGTTTGAGTTAACAACTGGAACGCTTCAACTTGAAGTTTCTGTCACTCTGAGCTCCGACTTCTGAGCTCCGAGGACAGTAACGGCACAGTGGCAAATTGGTTTGCGTTGATGCCTCACAGCTGGAAGCTGTCAGGACAGTTTCCCAGAACAGTGACCGTGATTAGTCTAAAACATGCACAACAGGCTCCGTCCTCCTGACCAAGATCCTGGCTCAAGATCTGGAGAACGGTTCTCTTGCCCTGATAAACAGATGCCCGCTGCTACTGACAGTTTGCTCCAGTGGTATTAAAGAATGGGTGAGAAAAAGTACAGTATATCTTTCCTTATTACGATGGGTTTATTGGTTTTGAAACAGGGAGACCTTTTAGCATTGCACTACAGAGACAGGCCTAAAATAGTTCCAACCATCGAAAGTGGCTAGTGAAAATAACGACACAAATGAAAAATGTGTCATTTTTTGGTCCATTTCATTTCAGAGAGGAGTTCTGTGAGATATTTCGGGCGAAGGATAGGACCACCTTGAAAATGTACACCTGTAAAAAGTTTAACAAAAAGGACGGGAGGAAAGTGAGGAAAGCTGCCAAGAACGAGATAATGATCCTCAAGATGTAAGTGACGTCTGAAGGTGCTGAACATGGCACAAGTGCTGTTCTGAGCTTCATTCACAAGATATAGACACATTACTCATTCACTACATACTACTGTGTGAAAAATACTGTCTTACAGTTGAATTTAGAATTATGGGTATTTCCTTTAACCTCAAAATTATTACATTTCCATACATTTCTGAATGCAATATACTTAATTAAGCCTAAGATAATTTATGTAATGTAGTTAAATCTATTTTCTATTACATACTTTTTATTTTTTATATTTACAACAGTATAGTGCAGCTGGTACTCTTTCCAAACTTAGAACAAAAAGCTAATGTTTTTGGAGCTGTGAGTGTATTATTGGAAGCACTTGGGAGCACTATTTGGCACAGACCATTTTGTCTTGTACTAATCTAAAAATATGTTTTACTCACAGTGGAAAATTATTCTTGTATTCTTAGTATTGTATTGGATGTGTTTGTAAAATCTAACCAAAAAATAAATAATGCAATGTTTCGTGAGGTAATAATGATGATCAGTCTAACGCTAAACTCGTTAGAGGTTGACACTAATTTGGTTAGTTTGATGTACTATTTTGAAGAAGTGAAATCTATGGACATCTATACAAACTCTACCTTTATAGACACAATATTTAAATGTGCAATGCTACATAATTTGTGTTTTGAAACGAGCTGAAGATTTGGCTACTGGCCTCTCTTGTAAGAACACTTTATTGGTCAGCTGTCAACGCCATTAAGAGCTGGTCATAATGCCAATGATTTACAATAGACAAAACAATGTTATCATCATCCCATCCCATCTACTTAATTGCCATTAGAGTGCTGAGGCCTACTTTGGGTCTGAGGTGGTGTACAGGCTGACCAAAAACACTTATTAGCAGGACTTCCTCTCACACTGACAGACTAAAATGGTATTGTCATAACACCACCACAGGGGCCTAGGAGCTCAAACCATCAGGTCTATCAAATAGTGTTTCTGTTGGTCTGGTAAGCCTGACGTGTATTGTACTACTATGCATACATACAGAGATCTTGTGCTGCTTACTGATAGACCAATTTACCTCCCCTCATCATCCCTCTCTTCCTGCCACTCAAAGGGTAAAACATCACAACATCCTCCAGCTGGTTGACGCTTTTGAGACTAAGAAAGAGTACTTCATCTTTTTGGAGCTGTGAGTATATGGAAGCACTTGGCAGCGACAGCCTTTGCAATGTGTACTAATCTAAAAATACATCTTTTTACTCACACCGTGCTGGAAAAGTTATGACATGTTTGAATGTGACTTCTTCTTAGTGCTACAGGAAGAGAGGTCTTTGACTGGATCCTAGATCAAGGGTACTATTCAGAGCGAGACACCAGCAACGTTATGAGGCAGGTGTTGGAAGCTGTTGCCTACCTGCACTCCCTGAAAATCGTCCACAGAAATCTTAAGGTAACAAAATCATTTACAATTTACTTTCCAGTACTGAAAAATCTGGTAAAGATGTGGTAATTATAGAGAAGTAAAAATAGAGAAGTTTATAAGAAGAGGTGGTAGAGTAGCCAATAATTTTACTCAAGTAAGAGTACTGTTACTTCAAAATAATGTTACTCAAGAAAAAGTAAAAAGTACTCATTCACATAATTACTCGAGTAAGAGTAGAAAAGTTCTGGTGAAGAAACTACTCAAGTACTGAGTAACTGTTTAAGCGTAATGTCAGATTATCTGTTTTATTTTGTGGTAATCTGCAAAAAATATACAACATTTTCTAAAAATGTAAATTATGTTTTTCAAAAATTAAGGCACATCATCACATTTTTCACATTAAGCTGCTCTTGACACACAGAGGTGTATAAAAGTACTCTTACTCTTTCTAGATTTACAAGATTTTCCTCAAGTAAGAGTACAGTTAAAAAGTATAGAGCAGTAAAGCTACCCTGTGGAGTACAATGTATTTAAAAAGTTACTCAAGTAAATGTAACTGAGTAAATGTAAATGAGTAAATGTAACTGAGTACTACCCACCTCTGTTTATAAATAATCTCTATTTACTTACCAACCATGACTCTAACTATAGCTTACTCAAAAAAGATTGTATTACCATATCTTTTTACAATGCTAAATAAATTGCATGACAATACAAAGGTAATTGTATAGAAATGACTTGATAACTAACCCAAAAATACTATATTATTTGCTTTTTATTTTTATTCTTTTATGTCTAGCTGGAGAATTTGGTGTACTATAACCGTCTGAAGCACTCCAAAATTGTAATCAGTGACTTTCAGTTGGCCAAGCTGGAAAACGGACTCATTAGGGACCCTTGTGGTACCCCAGAATATCTCGGTAAGGTGGATCAAACAAGTCAGAACATGAAATTATACAATATTTACTTTACAGTTACAATGAACTATTGAATTGCAGCCCCTGAGATGGTTGGGAGACAGAGATACGGGAGACCTGTTGACTGTTGGGCCATAGGAGTCATCATGTATATACTGTAAGCAATATCTATCTTTTTGTACCATATTCAAGAACAACAAATCATTTAATAGGTTTTTGAAGTAGTACTTTTACTGTTTAATAAATTATAGCTGTGGTCCGGAAGTTTTCTTTAATCAAAAAAATAAAATAATAAAAAAACTTTAAACCCCTGTTCTAAAATGTATGTATATACTGTATAATGTAGGTAAGTCTGTCATAATTATTATTTTACATTTATGTCCCCTGACTTTAATGCAACATCAAAATAGAGTTTGTGGGATACCAAAGTTGTGATAATAACGATCGAGATTTACTTTAGTAACTCGACTATTGGTCAGTGTTAAAATAAGCATTTTTTATTATTATTTATTATTTTTTCTTTTCTTTTTTCTTTTTTTAATTTTAGAAAAAGCTGTAAGGACAAGAACAGTTGATTATGGAGTTTTTTTGTTCTCTCTTTTGTGAACAGTTTGTCTGGGAATCCTCCTTTCTATGATGACGGTGATGAAGATGAGGACAGCCGCGATAAAAATCTCTTTATAAAGATTTTGTCCGGAGACTATGAATTTGACTCTCCATACTGGGATGACATTTCTGATTCTGGTCAGTGTTAAATACATGCATTATGCTTATTTAATATTTCATCTTCTGTAAAGGGCTACTTTTGTTTTTCAGCAAAGTCTCTAGTGGCCTCATTGATGGAGGTGGACCAAGACCAGAGACTGACAGCACAAGAAGCTATCGGCCATGAATGGTAACAGATAGTCTCAGTGATTCAATGCAGCGATCACTAACCTTTTTGAGCAGTTAATGTGATTTACTAAAATAACAATTATTCAGAAAAAGGGGATGACCCTTGAATACTGAACCTAAAGTCTTATTGGACCCTATTAGCTATTTAAAAGTAAATTGCAGTTGTGTGGTCTTTTCACAGGATTTCTGGAAATGCAGCTTCAGACAAAAATATCAAGGATGGAGTTTGTGCTCAAATCGAAAAGAACTTTGCCAAAGCCAAGTGGAAGGTATAACCTTACAGCTTGATTGCTAGACTACTGTGGTGAAGTGGGTACAAACCACAGGCACTGAAAGTTTGAAACTGATTGATACAATCTGAAAAACCTTATATATTTTTTTATATAGTGCTATAGATTTTTGTGGGTTTTTAAGTAAACCTAAAAGTATTGCTTTCACTACTAATTAGTAATAAGTAACCTGGTTTCACTCCACAAACCTGGCCTCAGCATCACTAAGTCAAGTAGATTTTAAGCAGTCTATAATCACTGCCCTGCTAAAATAAACAAAATAAGTATATTTAACTAACATGTCTTCAAACTCCACAGTACTGTGTGTTGTATCCATTTGCATTCAGAAATACCATGCTACTTCAAGTGACTCTTACAATAAATAAAACAAAACACATGAATGCACAATGATGGCTGGCCAGGTTCAAATTAAAGGCGAATCACAAGCAAGACTATGCTCTTCCTTCTCAGTATAAGCTCTAAATGGCTTTACCTGTTCTTGTATTCACTTATGGCAGAAAGCAGTCCGAGTCACCACCCTGATGAAGAGACTGCGGGCATCTGAGGGAGACTCTGGAGCTGCTAGTCCCGGGGCGGTCTCTGACCCCAACGCCCCCAGCACCACCCCCACCACCGCAGCTGGGGCAAGTATGGCCGCCAGCATCAAGGCAGCTCTTAGTGAAAAAGCCTCTGACACACAGACTGTCGCCGTGTTAGCCGCCAGACAGGAAGAGCAACAACAACCCCAGGAGGGGTGCAACGGTGATGCTGTTCACCTGCTAACACAGAAAAAAGAAGATTAGGCTGCTAGCAAAGAGAAGAAGAGGACCCTTGCCAGCCACCGTACAAAAGTGGAGTTCAGCCAATACTATGTTTGGCATGAGACCACCATGTTTGTTTAACCGTCCACCAGTGCTGAATTTTTACAGCATCATGCGTTTTGTCATTTTGCCTTCTGTATTGATCTTGATAGTGTTTCATTTTGTTAATTTGTGTATTATTCCCTTTAAAGCTATTGAAAAGGTAGCCCTGTTTCCTTTCTCCCGATCACTGTAAGCTATATGTAATTTAGTGAAACTCATTGACTAATTGTATATATTGTAGAGGTGTTTGTATGCTCAACATGTTTATAGTTGTCAGCTTCATATTTACAGTCATAAGTTGGACACATTGGCCCGAGGAAAACAAAGGCGATAACATTTTCTTCATGAACAAACAATATTACATTTTGGTACAAAATTTTACTCATTGACGATCATGCCTTTATTTTGTGTACAGTTTTCATTTTATGCTGATAATGACAAAAGGTCAATGAGTGACACGGTCCAGTTCAGTTCAGAGCAGCGTAAAGTAACAATCTTAATGAGCTATAGTTTCGTTCTTCTTCTTTGTTTTTATTTCTTTTAGTTAAAGTGCCTTACTATTTGTTGCAGTAGGCTAACGTACTGAAATGTTTCAGAAGAGACCACTTGAGTCTCATTGGTTTCTTTGAAATATTTGAGAAACCCTTGCTTTCTTTCTTGCTTTCTGTTCAGTCTTGTGCTGCTTTGTTGTATTTTGTGTTGTGTCCAATTTGATACTACAGACTATATGTAGAATAATATAGTTAAAATGTTATTTTGTAATGTGATGTTGGATGTTATTGTGTTGTGTCACGTGTAATTAAAAAAAGTCCAGGTGATTTACAATAATGTTTCTTTGCATTGTAATGTATTTTATGAAGGCCTACTTGTTTAGCTACATTTAGCTAAGTAATATGGTTGCTCCAATGCTTGTGGCTGAATAAAATGAGCAATACAATCTCGTCTACATTTTTTATCTACCAACCTGCCTGTCTCAACTAATTCCCACTCCAGTCCATAAGGTGGCGGCAAAGCGCCACACAACGCTGTGAGGACGAAGAAGGTTTTGTTTTTAGCATTAGCAGCAACGCTAGCAAACGCAACATTTCATAGTGCCTGGAAGAAAAAGAAGTGATTTCATTGCGGCACCATGGGCAATGAGAAGTATGTGCCTGGCGCTAACGAAGAAGACCTTGAACCGACCCTCGCCGAGGTGCTGAGGCGTTTGACTGAAGCAATTAATGCCAGTTTTGACAGATTGGCTTTAGCAATTCAAGAAAACACTGAGGCCATCGAAGCGTTAAAGAGTAACTAAACCCCAAAACACTTTTTTTTGCTGATAAACTGTCTAAATGGGTTTCTACTGGTGCTGTCTTCTTGTTACTGTGCAATTTTTGAAATTTTCATGTAAACTTGTTATATTCGGCAAACTTTGGTCTAAAACCGTCTT
>JAVQKC010204003.1:0-16891 GCA_036025475.1 Philypnodon macrostomus | reverse complement strand
TGATTTAGTTCTGGTATAGCCCTGATTTAGTTCTGGTATAGCCCTGATTTAGTTCTGGTATAGCCCTGATTTAGTCCTGGTATAGACCTGATTTAGTTCTGGTATAGCCCTGATTTAGTTCTGGTATAGCCCTGATTTAGTCCTGGTATAGCCCTGATTTAGTCCTGGTATAGCCCTGATTTAGTCCTGGTATAGCCCTGATTTAGTCCTGGTATAGCCCTGACTTAGTTCTGGTATAGCCCTGATTTAGTCCTGGTATAGCCCTGATTTAGTCCTGGTATAGCCCTGATTTAGTCCTGGTATAGTCATGCTTTAGACCTGTTCTTGCTCTATATTTAGCCCTGGCTTCAGTGGCGTAACAGCAGGCAGTGCAGCCAGTGCAACTAAACAGGGGCCCAGGAGGTGGAGCCCTTTGTGGTTTAAACTAGGTCTAAATCAAGACTAAACAAGGTCTGGGCTAGAACTAAACCAGGATGAAAACAAACCTAAATGAAGCAAGGATCTAGGTCTAGACCAGAACTAAGCCAGGAATAAAAACCTCTAGACCAACTCTAAACCAGGACTAAACATGTTCCAGGTCTAAATCAAGACTAAACAAGGTCTAGACCAGAACTAAAACAGGACTAAAACACCTCTAGACCAGCTCTAAACCAAGACTAAACATGGTCCAGGTCTAAACCAAACTAAACAAGATCTAGACCAGAACTAAACCAGGACTAAACATGTTCCAGGTCTAAATCAAGACTAAACAAGGTCTAGACCAGAACTAAACCAGGACTAACACACCTCTAGACCAGCTCTAAACCAAGACTAAACAAGATTCAGGACTAAACATAGTCTTGGTTTGATTTGGTCCTAGTAGACTGTTATTAAAAAGGATCCAAAAATATGCAAAGCTTTTGAACTAGTCCCACATTGGATCTTTGTTCTTGGTCCCTTAGAAGCCCATTATGTTACTAATATGCCTTTCAGAGTAACAGGAAGCTAGGTTGATGATCCGCTGAGCCATTTTATACACTTTTTCAGTAACAGTGCTGATTGCCTGTGGCTTTATCGACCATCAGTGGTTTAAAAGTTTACCCGTGGTTCAAATAAACAGCAGTTATTTGATTTACTGCCATTGTGAGAGCATTGGTGGCTGTAAAACACTGCAGGAGGTACTTTCAAATAAAACATAACTGTATTTTAAGCTGGGAAACGACATCTCTGAAGGAATTACTTGTAGAGATTGTCATTTTGGAGAGCCGTTAGCAATTTAGTATGGATTTTTATTTTGCCCAAAGGAAGACATGTCATCGGTCTTATCGGATTATCTACAATATTTACTTTTTGATTTTTTTTTATTGTGCCTCACTATTGACAGAAGTCATTTTACACAGTAAATATTGAAATACAAATATGCAGTTTGAACATATACATTGCATGCTCACAATCTTGCCCCACAATAATTATGTGGGTTCAATTTTCTGCAAGTCTGCATGTCGTCCCTGTGTTATTGTGGGTTGTCTCCTAAGACATACATGGTGAACTGGTGTAAAAAGGCCCTATATGTAAATGTCTGTGTATGCCTTTGTGTCAGCCCTGCAACTAACTGTTCATTGCCCATTGTGTGCACATCATTTAAGGCCCATAGCTGCTGTCATATATGTTTCTTTAATCAGTCAAACTTAATTTGAAAAAAACAAACAACAAACAACCCCCCCCCCCATACACCCCACACCCCATCACACCACACATACACACCCCATCACTACACACATGCACGCACACATACTTACACATAAATTAATGTAGGTATGGCTCAGCACAGCAAGGTGAGGAAACACTATCACAGGAGCCGTCTACATCAGGAGTTGACCAGACCACAGCCACCAGGACACACAGCCGTGAGCCGACACACCGTCCAACGGCCCAGTACCACGGACAGCAACTAGAATAGAATACATAAGAATAGTTGGGCACTATTATTAAGACTAAAGAACTATAAAATAGAAAATATAACAATACAAATATAAAATTATTAAATTCTAAGTAAAAGCCAGATTGAAAAGGTGAGTCTCAAGCCTGCTTTTAAAAACATGAGCGTTGTCTTGCCAACAGCAACCCCAAACAAGAACAAGATCAAAGAATTAAGATGATATTGGTGAACAGATGACAGTGACAATTGTTTTATTACATTATTATATCGATGTGCCGGGTTACATTTGGTGATGAAATGAGCGGAAATGTGTGGATGGGAAATATGAGATGAAACCATACAATGACACAATGTGACCACAAAAACAAGACGCTAACTAAAAAAAGCTACAGTGACAACAGGAATTGCAATTAGGCAGATGGAGCCATTGAAGTTTATTTTATTCCATTTTTTTGAAAAGCTTGTCATTGTAAAGAGTATTTCTGGAGATGTGAATTCATTTTACACCTGAGTGAAGTGAGAGAAGAAAGTGACCAGACACAATGACACACAAGCGGGCATTTCAGCAACTAAATGCAATAAGACACAAGGAATATTGCGTTAATAAGGCATCATTACTTTTATTTAGGGGTTTTTAGATCCTTCTGGAGTACAGATTTAGACCTGGTATAGATCTATTTAAATCCATTGTTAAGTTGTTGTTTTTTTCAGCTTCATTTGATAGGACATTAGACAGGAATTCAGGGGGAAGAGCTTGGAGTGACATTTTTCAAACTGTCGAGAGCCGGATTCGCACTCACAACACCGGGACGAGCTCTGATTAGTATTAGCATTGTTTAGTCTTAACATAGTCACTGTTTAGTCACTGTTTTGCCCTTTTAGACCTGCTTATTTTAGCCCATGAAATTGTACTTGTAACGACAGGTTTTTCAGAAGTGCTACTTGGTGTGAAAATGCCAAAAAAAAGCCTTTTGGTCTGTGTCACTTTAGATTGTGGTTCCACACCACCTCAGCCTGTGAGTACTACGGTTGCTCAGAAGGAACATATATTATTAGCAATTAGCAATTTCGAGTATTAGCAATTTCGATGGCAATTAGAGTTGTTTTTGTTTTCATATATTTATAAAAGAAACCTGGATAATTCATAAATGTGCCTAATAGGTCACAGTCTGCTAATACTTCAAGACCCCCAAACTCAGTCTACTCCACTGATGCCATAGCTGTCCTGCGGGGCAAACTGATATGGTATATGACAGCCATACCACAGCTGCTCCAAAAACACACCCCCACAACCATACAGCAGTAGGTACTGGAAAATTGGTGATGTGTCTTGCCCAAGGACAAAATGGTAAAATGTATCAAAATGTTGAAATGTATCTCACAAATTTTGAAACAATCTTGCTTCTGAATGTGGAAAAAAAAAATCACCTCACTTCATCATTCATTAAATCATCTTGTTGTTTTCTTTCTCCAAAATTGGGACCAGCTGAACTTGAAGCAGATGATGCCGGTATTAATAAACAAAAATATGGCTTTAATAAGTCTGAAAACATAAACAAACCACTAACAAGATGTGCTCCTGCGATCAGCGCACAAGGGGCCAATTCTGATCCGTGCAAACTCGAGATCTTCAGTGATTATTATGGGATTTCGTGATGTAGAGATAAAAGCTATGTGACTTGTAGTTTATCGAGGCTGGTGCAACTGGGCAGACAGGCAGGAGGAGTTAGTCTCAATTTCCACGCCTGTTGGTTTGGTAACAGTGAACAAATAGCCAACATTATCTCTGATACAGGCTGTAGAAATGACTCAAATTCCAAAATGATTTACAATAGTAAGTAATTTAGTTCCCAGCCAACCAGCATTACCATTAGCAATTTAGCTAATGGTAATGACAAATGACAATGTAGCATTAACAGACAAGCATTTTTTCAAGCATCATGATGGTCATGAACAATATTTTACATTAGCTTAGGCGTAGGTTATTTTATTATATAGTAGATCAGTCTAAATGCAGAGATTTTAGTATTCTCAAAAATAATTAGTCCCATCAGCCAAGAGGCCAGTAAAGGAACAAATGGCTAGGCCCGGGCACTGAATCATAACATTGTGAGATAGGGCCTATGCCTTGGCAGAGGGCGATATTATCTGAGTGTGTATGGAAAATCATTTTTCACTTATTACATATTTTTTTAAATAATATAAAAAAAACTGCAAACAAACTATTTATCCATGTTTGAGGGGTTAGGGGTTAGCGTGTTAGAGGGATAACAGGTTAGCGGGTTAGGGTTAGCGAGTTAGCGGGTTAGCGGGTTAGGGGGTTAGGGTTATTGTTAGGGTTAGCGGGTTAGCGGGTTAGGGGTTAGGGGGTAGGGGGTAGGGGTTAGGGGTTATGAGGTTAGGGTTAGAGGTTTAGGGGGTTAGGGTTATTGTTAGGGTTAGCGGGTTAGGGGTTGGGGGTTAGGGGTTAGGGTTAGAGGGTTAGGGTTAGGGGGTTAGGGTTAAAAAACACTAAAACTTTATTCAACTACACTATAGTTTGGGAACCATTACCTGCTTCTACTTCTACTGGCTTTAGACTGTTTGAGCACTGAGGCATTGATGATTGCGATAAAAACAGATAAAATGCACTTTATTTTTTAATTTTAGTTTTGAATAACCTGAGTATAAAAACCAGGTCTATTGACAGAGTGTATACCGCATATTTTCCCAACCATTCGAACCCTGTCTTTGATACAAGGGGAAGCAGCCTCTCTCTCTTCACCAATCAGCTCACGGGAAGTGTTGACTTGCGCTTTCAGTCCATTTCAATGTGAAGGGCTTCATGGTGTTGACAGGAAGGAAACCTTTGGCTGTGGTGTAATATCCTCCTCTATGTGAGTCATTCAGATCTGTTCACTCTTCAGCTGCGCTCCATTTGTCAGTGTTTAGCTCAGGAAGAGGCTAGTGCTGCTCCAGTGCTAAAAATAAAGACAAAAACAAACAGGACACATTTGAGTGGAAATAGGCAGTCTGTTTTCAGACTCTGTGCATCTTGTGAGTTGGCCCCATGTTAGTTTGTATGAATTAGTTATATTTGGAGTTCTCAAACTGTGGTAGAGGTCCCCACTGTTGGTGCATAGGCTTCTCCTGGTGCTACTGGGAGTGTTTTGCAGTAGTTTTCATTTTCATAGCTATCTCTTACGTGCACAAATGAACTCACCTAGATAATACACATGGTGAAATTTGGGCAGGAGAGCATGCTAACATTGTTGATACATGAATAAACACTGATAATATTGGTTCAATGTTTGACCATGTGTTACTTAGCCAACAGTAGCACTCTGCTGTCTCCAGATTTAGTCTAATTATTTTGTTGGGAGTCATGAAAGGACACTGTTCCCTACCACAGGTCACCTAACTGCATGTGTTAACATTTAGAAGTAGCTTAAATTACTCACTGACATTTAACCTGGCATAACTAGTGAGTCAAATATTTGTGTATTTTTTATAGTGATTACACAACATTACCTTCCTAAAAGAATTCAGTTTTTCAGAAAACACAAACAACTGAATGTATACAGATGATATGAGGGGACGGTGGCTAATGATGTCTATTGACAAATACTGGTTTATCAGCTTCAAAGCTTCAAAACGTTTTGTAAAATTACTTAAACACAAACAACAATTTGTGACAATTTTTGTGAATGTGTGAGACCATTTTTACCGGACTTAGACCATCATAAAATTTCTTCAAAATTCTGTTCTGTTTTTTTCTTTTTTTTTTTCTTTCTTACTAAACTGACCTAACTCCAACTTTGGGATACAGTATAGGCCATTATATTATTCAATTGATGAAGTAGAAGAGGTGGCCAGCCTCATTAAGAGCTTATTTAGGCAAAAAAAAATTTTTAATGAAGATATTGACATGCAAATTAGGATTGAGATGAACCACTGGGTTGGAAATTATTCTCAGCGATTAACAATAACTAGAATGTTGAATATTATTATTGCTGGCAGTGGTCATTTTCTACTTTAGCCCCAGCTGCCATGGGCCAAACTCACAAAGATGTTGCAGACATGATGCACCGTGTCCAATCTGACCCTCATCAAACACACCACTACAATTACACAAATATATTCATGCATGCTTAGAGGTTGAAGAGTCTTGCCCAAGGACACAATGGCAGTACATGCATCTTCAGCCAAACCCAATTTTTTAACCACATGGTATTCATTTTCATCTTCAGGTCCAAGGATCTTATAAAAGATGCCATTTTGGACAACGACTTCATGAAGAACCTGGAGCTGTCTCAGATCGAGGAGATTGTGGACTGCATGTACCAGGTGGATTATGGGAAGGACGCCTGCATCATCAAAGAGGGAGATGTGGGCTCTCTGGTCTTTGTGATGGAGGGTGAGTGAATGAGACTTTTGATATGATTTTTTATATAATAAGCCCCCTATAAGGATGATGAAGAGGATTTTTTGTGGTCAATGGATTGTGCATTCACTCCTGAACTAAAAGAGCCCTAGTTTCAGTCTGTGATCGGGAACTATACCAGTTCTTTAGTTGAAACCTGTGATATCTAAGGACTTAAGTCCTACCAACCAAGTGAAGCAGCCATTTGTTGTAGCTAATGTAAACAACAAGGTAACGTACAGTGGCAAAGGGGTTAGCACAGTTGCCTCACAGCCAAGTTAGGACTTTTGTGTGGAGTTTGCATGTTCTCCCCATGTCTTGATATCTTGTGGGTACTTAGATTTCCTTCCATCATCCTCAAGACATGCAGGAGATGCTAATCCACCAGCTCATGGATTATGACCAAGATACAGACTCAAGATCTAAGAGTCTAAGGGCATTAGACGTATGGGTCAAATGCACACACAGGTACAAGTACCCTTGAAATATAAATATTAGCAGATGTCCTATCAAGTCTTGGCTATAATGTTCAAGTAAGCATTAGCTAAAATCCTGCATACTAGGATCCCCCCTTGGTCGGTTGAGGTCGAAAAAATCTCACTAGTTTGTATTTGTTGAAAGCGCTTTGAAAGCCATTTTTTCACAAAGTGGACCAAAGAATAACTCCAACTGTGACTTATGGCTGCTCTGGGAATATTTACAAACTCAATACTATTACTCCTGATACAGCACATCCCATCAACTACATGCCCTCCAATTCAACATGATTTCAAAGAGTCTTCTGTGAGTGTTGGAAAAATGTATCCTTAAATTGACCCATTTTGAATTTTGAAGAGAGAAAAATAGTTTAAAAAAAGGAAAAAAGTATATATGTGTTTGCCATGAAATTTACTGGCTTTAGTTTATTTTTTATTTTTTTTAACCACACGTGCATCTGTGCGCTACGCATTTAAACCACGTTGAGCATCAAAGGCAACACAAGGGTTACATTTCTACATAAAGAGCATGTAGAACTTTGTAGTTTGTGCTCGTGGGGTGAAGCTCTAAGCAAAGGTGAATGTTTGCCTTAGTGCAATTATAACTGGAGTTTCCAATGCATGTGAACAGATCAACTGCTATTACCAGGAAGGGGTCACATGTGGTATCATCCGCAGTAACCATGTTATACAGACAACCATTCAAATTCACCTACACCTCAATTCATTTTGGACGGTGGGAGGAAGCAGGAGAGAACCCACAGTCACACAGAGAGGACATGCAGACTCCACATGGAATGATAATGAGGAATCTAGAACAGGAACTGAATCCACATTGTTAAGATGCAAAACATGTATAAAGGTCCATCCTTGCTAATAATTCATCTCCCTCCAGGATCATCTCTTGTTTGTGAAACACTCAGAATGAAGTTGTATGTACGTAAAGCTAACCCTTACAATACAACACATCATTCCTGATAAATGTTAGGATGAGGTCCGGCTTTCTACCACATACCACTTAAATTTGATCTGAAGTTGATTGCTTCGATCCTTGTCTAGATACTCCTGTATTGAGAGTTGGCCTTGAACTAGAAAGATTTGACTGTAAATGATTGAATTTCCAAAAGGCTATGAGCAGTGCATTCTCCTTTCAGCAACATCTTTGAGCTGATAAATCGAGTGTGAGTGAGTTTGGGAATGTCAAAAGTAGACATTTCTTGTTTTGGACCAACCATCTTGACTACAGTCTCTCTGAGTGGAGTCTGTATCCTCCCTCTGTTACTGTGGGTTCTCTCTAGCACCATCCATAGATAGGCATGGGAATTGTTGACCCCAAATTGCCTCTAGTCAATCAATCTGACTTAGTATAGGTTAAACTAGAAGGTTGGTGTTTTGATTTGTTAATACTGCTGTGGTGTCCTTGGGCAAGGCACGTCACCCACATTGCCTATGTATGAATGTGTGTCTGATTGTTGTGGTGTGTTTAGTGATGGTCGAAGAGGCCGTTGTGGTGGTATTGCTGACATGTCTCTAAGGTCATTTACCACCACCAGTTGTTTTTCAATATGTCGTCTGCCCTGCAACTGACTGGCCACTGTTGAGAGTGCACCCCACCTAAGGCCCATGGTGGGTGTTATAGGCTCCAGTGACCACCAGCAGAAATTGGTGAAAGAAGTTGAATGAATGCTTCAAAAAATCATGATTGTGGTCTATTCTTGGCCCATTTTTGCAGCATCAGTGGCTAATTATGTAAGTGCTCTTCATGATGTTAAAAATGTGAGCTCTGTTCGACGTTTACAAGCATGTCAGTCTGTACTGCCTCCAGCTTCGACACAACTGGTATTTTCAAATTTCATTTTTGTGCGTATGTTTGGGCTTGAATGAAGGGGAATATGATGAAACAGAGACCTGCACATTATTATTTTTAGCTCAGCGAGAGAAAGAAGAGAAAACCCTGTTGACGTTTGTGGAGTCAGTCTGAATCTGTGCCGTGAATATGTCACAGATTTTGTAAATGAGCTAAACCAGTTTGAAACGTTGGCAACAAGAGAAAACAATTTGTGTGTTGGCTACGCTAACAGTTTTACCCCACGTCAAGCATTTCAAAGCTGTATTTACTTAGCATAGTGTATATTAATGTCAATCCAGAACAATCAGTTTACTGGCAGCAGTAGCGGTGGCAATAGAGCAGGTTGCCCACTAACAAATAGGTTGCCGGTTCAATCCGTGCTCCAACGAGAACATACTGCCTTTGTGTCTTTGGGCAAGACACTTTATCCACCTAACTGTAATAGTGAGATTGATGGTGGTCGAGAAAGCTGTTAGTAAAAATAATGCATCAGTTTTATACAGCGCTTTTGTCAACACTCAAAGATGCTTTACAATTACATAATTCATTCACTCCACAGTCCCACTACTTGTGTAGCCACAGCTGCCCTGGGGCACACTGCATACGGCCCCTCCGACCACCACCAATCACACAAGCACATTCATTCATAGGCAATGTGGATTAAGTGTCTTGCCCAGGGACACAGGATGGTATGGCTTCCATGTCTCTGTCAGTCTGTCCCATCAGCTGTGGCCACAGAGGTATACCATCTGTGTTTGCCTGTGGAGGGAACGGAAGTCTTGCTGTACACATTGAAGCTGTTTAGACACTGACTTTAAAAGAAAACCACTATTATATTTACTTCATTGTCATATTTCACATTGTCCCAACTTTTTCTGAATCAGGGTTACAGAAAAATCAATGCAGCTCTAACAAGAACAACCCATTTAATGTTGTTTGGGCAATTGCGGGAGCCTTTCTCTGCAGCAATTTCAGTCAGCGAACCATTAATTCCACCTATTTAAGCCTGAACCTGCTGGGAGAATTGCATTGATTTTTAGATTGAAATGCTCTAATGTGTGCAACAAAACCTGGAAGTTTCACTCTGGGCTGACTGGGCCTGTGTGTGTGTTTGTGTGTGTGTGTGTGTGTGTGTGTGTGTGTGTGTGGGCGAATGTGAAGATAAAATGACAAATATACATGCTGTTTTAGCGTCTCACAAATTGGATTACTATGGGAACTGGTGTAGAAGCAGTAGGTCTAAAAATACCCCCCCCGTGGTTCTATGCTCTAATGTGCGCTGGTATCAGATGTGTGCCGTTCGCTTTGTTGTATTTATAGCGGGTTACGTAAGGAGCGCACAGGGCCGCCACCATGATGCTCCCACTTAAAACACAGGTTGAATGTGTCCGTAGAGCCGGGGTGATAGTGTACATTTTGAATACACCAGGTGGACTTTTGGAACTATACATGTATTACAGTCCTAATAACATTACGTAATATATGAGTGAATGAAGTGTGTGAACGAGTCCATTGACAGGCAGTTATTAGCTGTTTAGGTCAGGGCTGCCCAAACTGAAAAATGTTCACTAAGGTTCAAAAGTCCCCTTCAGTTGCAGCCGTTTACTGGCTACATATCTTCTGGCTTATATTATAACGACACAGAAAAGTTGAAAAAATAAAAATACACATCCAACTAAAAAAGAGCATTCGATTATGTAGAGTCTCATGCAGTAAAAAGACAATTTGGGCCAATTGAGAGGTTAAGCCTGAGGGCCTCAAAAAATTGCTCTGCGGGCCGCATTTGGCCCCCGGGCCATAGTTTGGACACCCCTGCTTTAGAACAAAGCTGGTATGTCATTGTTTTCAGGGAAGGTGATGCAATGGGGCAGGCAGTAACGCAAGGGAAAGATACCTCCTTAAGTGTTTTTGAAAGTTAGCAAATTTGGAAAATGTAAATCCTGCATCAATCTTGCACACAATCATAGCATTTTCTGTACGTAAACGGCCCCTTAGACAGGTGTGATTTTATATATCACCAACTATTACCCCCTTTGGGCAGAGGCCAGTTTGGCATAGAGTTTGTTTTTCACTAAGGACACACCACAGTAACACGGGGAGGGCATGCAGACTCCATGCTCAAGTTATCCATCCTTTTTGCGAGTCAGGGGCACCCTATTCTACATCCTACAAGTAGCTAACAAACAATGAATTCATTAAAATACATTTACCTTGTCAGTCCTGGACTTCACATAGTAAAACTGCTGATACTTATATAACATTGCATTTCCAAATCTAGCTCTCGTTAGACACAGTGCTGGAGTTTGTGTCCAGGTGACAGGAAGTGGGTCAGTGCTGAAGTCTTTTTTTTTTTTACCTGTATTTTCTGTGGCGCTAAGCAATTTTGCAGAGCTGCTGACGCTAACACACTGACATAATGTACACACGGTCTCTAAATAGTCCTGGGCACAGCTTTAGGGACATCTGTGAAGGTATTTAGATGTGTTACAGCTGCTATATTGAGCCTAGATTTCATGCTTTGATTGAGAGGTAGATTTTGCAGTGTTTTTTTAATGCCTGGATAATACATAAACAACTTAAACGCTGTATCTTTCTTTCTTTATATTAAAAGGCAAACAGAATAATTCTTAAATTCTCGGCTTTCAAAGGACCGTTTGCTGGATTACGTATTTTACAGTTACCATTTTAGACCATTAAATTTACACCCAGCTTTTGACTAGTATATTCAAATGTCATATTGTTACTGCAATATTCAACATTCATATAATATAATAATTCATATATTGCTTATATGTTTTGATTATCGTCCGACTCTAGCTTATGACATTGCATATGATGTAGAAACCCGTTGCAGGAAGAAGGAAGTGGTCCCAGACCACGACAACATACAAGTGTGTGTGTTTGTGTGTGTTTGTGTGTGTGTCTGTATAATCCATGTGTTTGGAGGAGAAGGCAGAAGCAGATGCAGCAGTTTCGGTCTCATTATGAAAAACACAAGACGATGCTCGGTGACGGCTGGTGAATGCGGTTGTCATGGCAACGTGACGGACGACCATATTTGGAGTTGTTGGAATGTTTTCAGGCAAATGTGGAATCCGTTCGCAGCAGATGGATTAAGGGCCTGGCTACATCGGCATGGAAGATTTGGTTTTTTTATGTGTACGGGGTGTATTGTACATTGTGTTTTCAGGCCACATTGTCTAAAAAGTGAAGATTTCAGATATTTTGTCCCGACACACTTTCAGATCTGTGCTTGTTGCTTGCTTGTCTTTGTGGATTTGTTGCAGATATGTGCTCAATAGAAGATATCTGACAAGCGCCTTATTCCACATTCATTTGTTTTAACATACATTATTGAAAATCTAGCCCAAGGAAAAATTTCTGCAAATCACTGATATGTGGATTAAGCCATATCTTTGGTTTGTATATACCCGATATGTACATACATGCATAATTTATCTTTATAATGCATATTTTAAACCAACAAATCCATGTATAAAACTTCCGGGTCGGCAGTGGCGCAGTGGGGAGGCGCACACCCTGCAACCAGAGGGCAGTCGGTTCGAATCCCCGTCCGAGCACATGCTGTTGTTGTGTCCCTGGGCAAGACACTTAACCCACATTGCCAATGATTGTGGTTGTGTGATTGCTGTTTGGTGGTCAGAATAGGCACAAACTGGCAGCCACGCTTCCTTCAGTGTGTCCCAGGGCAGCTGTGGCTTGCCACCACCACCTTGTAGCTTACCACCACCAGTGTGTAATTGTGGTGTAAAATAAATCTAATTGACTATTATTATTATACTTGAAAACCCTCTCAAATGGATCTGTGGAATACTATGTACAGTATTTGTAGAGCAGATCATGTGGTACTTTAGGTTTATTTACTGTCCCTACCATCTGCAATACTCCGATGCATTCAGCAATGCTCCTCGTGGAGGCTCAGGTTTTAGCTCATATTTCTTGTATTTTTAGGAAAAGCTCCAAAATTGTTGGTGGATAATTAATAATGTTTCTGGGATTTGGTGTGTTTCTCTGTCACCCACTGTGGATCAGCTGTTTGAGTTGTATCCAAAAGGAGATGAAAAAAGAGATAATAATTTTCCAAAAATAACTTCACACATACTGTCTCTGTGTTTTTGACATAATACATGCCAACATACTGTATAAGAAATAGTAACATGGAAGAAAGAGCAAAGATTGTAAAATGCTGACAATCCCAGGTGGGGAACATTCTGAACAATGGGTGGTCACAGAGACACACACACTGACAGACAACCAGTCACTCTCACATTCTCTGAGGGCAAGTCTCTTAACACATTCTGTCTTTGGACAGTGGGAGGAAGCTGTAGAGAACACATGGTGACACAGGAAAGACATGCAAACCCCACTTTAAAAAAAGAATAGTACAAAAAACACAAACACTTTTCAAGTATAGGCATAGAGATGGACACAGTGCTATGGTTGGGTCTGCTACATCTTTAGGTCTGACAGAAGCCCGTGTACCTGTCAAACTGATGACAGAAACATTGACATGTGCCCGAAATAAATAGTTTTGCGTTGAGGGAATTCTCTTCGACTTCAAGTTACTTCTTATGATACACTGGACTTTTTCTTAGCTCATTAAGTAGTTATGTTAATAGCTAATCAACCACATGAGAGCAAAGCATGTGGTGAAATCAGACCTGCTGAGGTTCAAGTTAAGCATATAAATTCATCTTTAGTTTGCTTGTGTTAGGGGTTAAGGTTGTCTAGCACCTACGGGCCTTAGGTGGCTCATACCCTAGATAATGGCCAGGGCTAACACAGGAACATATACTGACTGACACCCATTCACTCTGGGTAAAAGTGTGATTTAAGTGACTTTGAACATGGCATGCTCTGGGGAGACAGCTTAGCTATTCTTATATAGTGAGATTTACATGCACAAACTATTTTCAGGGTTTGCAAAGAATGGTCCTAAAAAAAAGAAAATATCTAATGAGCGTCAATTTGATGATGCCAGAGTTCAGGAGAACATGTTCAGACTAGATAGTAACAGTTACTCAAATAACAATAACAATTTTGGGGCTAAAGATGACCACACTGGGGAGACACTTAAGTGTAAAAAGTGTACCTAATAAAGTGGCCAGTGAGTGTCGCGGCATGGTTGTTGGTGACCAGCTATTTAAACCATCCTCTGGGAATATAGAGGGTGATTCTAAAAAGAGAGAAAAAAAATCCAGTGAGCATCAGTCCTATAGTTGAAAATGTGAAGAAAAATAGCAATACTGTTTGAAGATGATAAAAGAATCAGTAATTCAAATAATTACTATCCAGGATCTTTTTTATTAGGTACAAAGTCCACTATAAAGATTAGTGGCTTAAAAGTGGTTGAAAGATCAGATATTTTAATTTAATAAGTCCTGAAAAGAGGAAACGTCAATTGATTGGCAGTTCTGTGGTGAAAATACCTTGATGATGCCAGAAGTCAGGGAAAAATTGCCAGACTGATTAAAGGATGTTAACTCAACTAAACACTAGTTGTATCTGCAGAAGGTCATTTCTGAATGCACAAAAAGTCCAACCTTGAAAGCGAACGAGAGAGCCACTTTATTAGGTACATGGTCTACCTAATAAAGACTAAAACGGTGAGCTGCCCATACTGGCTGGGCACAGACACGTATAAACCTCCCACTCATCCCACGCTGCTCTTCACTGAAACCACATTAAAAGCAGCACAGGTTAAAAAGGTGTCGAGTAAAAGCTTGTCATTTCCTCGTTTTTGTCTTTTGACTGTGTCCCTCCGTCAGTCAGTCTGTCATCAGCGCTCAAAGCCCCCAGCTGCTCTATAAAGAGTTGAAACCCAGCACTGGCCGTCAAATACGAGAGATGAACATGTCTTTATGTATGTGTTTGGTGTACAGCTGTGAGTGGAGGAGGTGTCTCTGTGATCTGCCATTATTCATTTCAATGCATTCGAACAAATAGATAAAGGGCATATTGGATTTTGTTTTGTAATCTAAACAGAAATGAATGTAAGCGAGCAGAACCTTTCCAGGGTGTGCATATCTCACTGTCTCTGTGACTAACCGGCCACCTAAGGCCCATAGTGGCGAGGATAGGCTCCAGTCACCCGGGTAACTAAAAAACATACACAGTGAAAAACTCACTCTCACTTTTCTTCACTCTTTGCAATTTTCACTTGCTAAATATCTTGGTGTTTGGACTGTGGGAGGAAGTCAGAGAAAAGTATTGGGATGGAAATAAGGTCTAAACCAGGGCTAAATGAGAGACCAGGTCTAAATCAAGACTAAAAATGAGGTCTAAACCAGGGCTAAATGAGACTCTTAACCAGGTCTAAATCAAGACTAAAAATAAGGTCTAAACCAGGGCTAAATGAGAGACTTAACCAGGTCTAAACCAAGACTAAAAATAAGGTCTAAACCAGGGCTAAATGTATCACTGGTCATTGGTCCAAATGCAAAAATATTTGGGATTTAATGAGATTAAATGTCATTGTTTATTACAAAGTTTCCTTATGAATATTTTAGCATAGTTATATTGAGGGGAGGTTTAGTTTACAGAATTATTAAGTTAATATAACAGTCAACATTCCCATTCTAAGATTGTTGTCTAAACATAAAGTTGTTTATATACTTTTTAATGTATACTGTTTGCACAGTTTTATTAATTGTTTTTTATTGTATTGATTGTTACCTTGTTTTTAGGATGACTATTTAAGATCTTGGCTAAATCTGGTGCATTTACAGAAATGTTGATTAATGTACATTGTCCCTGTTTAATAAACTAATACAATAAATAAATAAATAATGAAAACTGAATACAATTGTTATTGACCCTTATAATAAAAATATTTTACCAATTCAGTCAAATCTTAAAAACAAAATGCCGGATCAGTTTCAACTTTTGCACACAGGTACATATCATAAAGACACCAAATGTCAGATTCAAACTGGAACATGAATACCAGTAGTTCATTGTCATTCAATTGGGCTTAGTATCCATACATTCTGGGACATACTGGCGGGCCAAATCAAAGGGCTTGGTGGGCCAACTTTGGCCCCGGGGCCCCACTTTGGGCATCCCTGGTCTAAACCAAGACTAAACCAGGACTAAATGAGGATTTATAAAAACATGTCTAACTAGGAGCTAAAACAACATTAAATTAGGTTGGGACCAAATATGGTCTAAACCAGGGATAAATAAGATCTAAACAGAAATAATCTTTTTACCAGGACTAAATAATGTCTAAATTGGGTCTTTAACAGGATAGGGTTTAAACCAGGCCTAAACGAAGACTAACAGACACCAGGTACTAACTTAATCTAGGGTCAAACTATGCCCAAACCAGAAATCTAAAAACTAAATCAGGACTATAAAACCTTGCACTGGGGTCACTGGTTCACTAACTTGTGCCACTTCACTATCAAACTGCAGATTTAAGACATGAGGATCTCCCGCGGCCTGGATCTCCGGGGTAAATTGACTCGTGTGTATGTTTGTGTGAGGCATTAACCCAATCATCATTACTCTGTGCTATTAGCAGATGTGTGTGTTTATCTCAGCACTCCTCATAATGATCGGAGCCATCTGCCACTAATCAGCACTGATCAACAGAGACCATTCGATTCACAAATCTGCCTCCGCCGTCAGCACAAACACAACCAAAAAACAACTAATTGAACAAATAAGACGACCGCTTCAGCCCTGAGTCTTGTTATAAATAATGAACAGGGGTTTTTCAATGTAACTCCCAGGATATTCAGCCTTGTCATATGCCATAATGCCATCATAATATAATTTTTGTTCTGTGACATTAGGCTATATTTACATTTTATTATAAATGAGTTCTTCCCACTGCCCAGAGACATTCAAGCATGAGGTAAATTGACTCTAAATTGCACGTAGTCAATAAATGTGAGTGTGAAGGGCTGTTACTGTATGTCTCTGTGTCAGCCCTGTAACTAAATGGCCACTGTCCTTAGTTGGTAAACAAGGCTCCAGCCACCCACAAGGTCTAACAGGAATCTATTAGCCTAGCACAGTGGTTATCAAGCCCCCATTTTGTGTTTGGCTACATTAATCCTTACCCAACTTTTTAGTTTGGTTCAGGACTACTACTACTACTAATAATGCATTAGTTTTATACAGTGCTTTTCTCAAGACTCAAAGACGCTTTACATTACATTATTCATTCACTCCACAGTCACACCCGGTGGTGGTAAGCTACTTGTGTAGCCACAGCT